>VXAL01010532.1:8838-35643 GCA_013399475.1 Chauna torquata | reverse complement strand
CAGGAGTCAGCAATGTACCCTTGTTGCTAAGATGGCTAATGGGATTCCTGGCTGTATTACGCAAAGTGTTGACAGCAGGTCAAAGAAGTTGATCTTTCCGCTCTACTGAGCACTGGTGAGGCTGCATCTGTAGTATTGTGTCCATTTCTGTGTTCCCCAGTACAAGACCTGTACATACTGGAAAGAGTCCAGTGTAAGGCCACCAAGATGATTAAGGGACTGGAGCCCCTCTCCTATAAGGAAAGGCTGAGACAGCTGGAACTGTTTAGCCTGGAGAAGAGAAAGCTCAGTGTACATAAATACCTGAATGGAGGGTGCAATGAAGATGGAGCCAGGCTCTTTTAAGTGGTGCCCAGTGACAGGACAAGAGGCAATGGGCACAAACTGGAACACAGGAGGTTCCCGCTGAACATCAGGAAGTACTTCTTTACTGTGCAGATGACTGAGCATTGGAACAGGTTGCCCAGAGAGGTTGTGGAGTCTCTGTCCTTGAGATCTTCATAAGCTGCCTGGACATGGACCTGGGCAACCTGCTCTAGGTGGGCCTGCTTGAGCAGTAGGTTTGGACCAGATAACCAGAGGTCGCTTCCAACGTCAACCATTCTGTGATTCTGTGAAACTGTGTTAAATTCTTGTTTCCCTTTCTTTGTCTGTCTTGTATCTTATTGTTTTGTACACCATAATCTCTTCTTAGCAGGAACTTTTTGATGTGCCATTCACCCCCCGGTGCTTTTTTATACACACAGAAACATATTAAAAGAACATTAAAGATGTGCCAAAGACTTAAGACTGTTGGCATTAACATTGCTTGAGCAGTTTTAATTTGGTCTCTTGTGTGTATGATGCAGTTGCTAATATTTTCCACAGAACCTCTGTGTCACTCAACTTACAAGATGGACAGAGCTTACCGAACAAGCAGCTATACAATATCTTATTTGTCCTCATTTATGGCAAATAATAAAACTGTTTTTATGCAAAAATATTCCTTTTCTCATGGGCATTTCTAGAACACTCATCATTACAGTGATTCTGTTGCACAGACATGCACAGACTTAGTATTTTTAAGACAAAAAAAAAAAAAGTATTATTGGGATTTTTCCATAGGGTAATGAAGACTTGGGGAATCAAATATCTTAAAGAGTAGGCTCAGTTGCCTCCTGGATGACAAAAGGAGTCTCCATTGCAAGGGTCCTTAAAATGGCATCTTCAGCTGAATCAGGTGAGAAACACTGAATGGGTCTTCTGATGAATTCTTATATCCTATGTGACTGCTCCAGCACGTCTGACCGCTGCTATTGATTATCCTGAATTACGTAGAAAACATCTCCATCCTATGTGACCCTTAGTGCACCTGTAGGAACAGTTTCTCCTGACCATCTTCAAGTAACATATCCGTGTCTGAATTTGACTTTAGCCTATTCTGTGGCAGGAACTGCCTGGAGGAGTCTTAGTGATAGGCAGACACTCTATCCAGGACAGTCACTGGGACGCTGATACACGGAAGTTGCACACATTGGTTGGATCTAGGCACAGCAAGAACAGCCTGGGAAAATGTTAGACACGGTCCAAAATTTCCACCTGGAGAACTCCTATGGCAATTACTCAAATGCTTCATTGTGAAGGTGGCTACCAGTTCAATCACCTGTTCTCAGGGTGGTCTATTATCTCATTCCAGCCCTTTGTCTAAGATATGCAGACAAACTGGGGATAATACAGCAAATTAATGGCTTCAGTGTATTGTGTGTGTACAAGACACAGCCCAGCTCCACCACAATTATTCATCTATGCATCTCACTTATATCTGAAGTCTCATAGCACTGGTCACAATGCATTCCACATAAGAAGGCAGGTAAGTTTTGGTTGGTGAAGTTTCTCCTCATTCCTGCTGCCCCATCTGTTGCAGTCTATCCTTTTCCCAAGCCATTCCTTGATTTCTCTCTTCCACCTAATTCTTCATACGGACTCCTTTGCTCTCATCGCCTTCTCTTCCAGTCTGGGTGTCTAAGCTATTTATACCAATCTGCGTCTGTTTGCGTTACTTCAAGTCTGTTTTTCAGGGATACTCATTGCAGCCCCCAACTTCCTTTTATTCCAGTTTTTCTTTCTAATCTCTCACCTGGGTCACCACCCAACCTCCCTGTGTTTACACTGTTCACCTGACACAGAGGAAGGGATGTTTTACCCCTTCCTGTGCCTGCAGCTAACTTTGTCCATCAGTGCCTGGTATCTTATATTGTCCTTAGCTCTTCATTGAATTTTGGTCTCCTATGTCTCCATTCCATTTCTTATTTTCATCCCTCGCCTTTAGTCTGTTTTTCCTAGAATCTCCTGCACCTTCTCAAGCTCTCCACATGGACCACTGTTTCCAAGCTCCTTGTCCTAACCTTATGCCTCTTCCATCCCAGACATTTCCAGCCTTTCTCTACTTTTTAGTCAAATCTTTCTCTCCTTCCTGCTGAGAGGGGGTAGCAGCAGAAGAAGTGCAGCATGTTGATGGAGGAAAGGCCCCTTCCCTCCCAGTAGACATGAACAGCAGCTACAGGAAGGTCGGGCTCAGCCCGTACAGCTGTGGCACTAAAGTGCCCAGATGGGAGCTGCATCATCAGTATTTACCAGAGCCACTGCCAAGAACACGCAAGAGAAGATTTTTCAAAGGCCTGTATATTTGCCAAATTAGGCAGTTTCTCTCAGGGATAGTAAAAGGCTCATCCTTGACAGAAGAACTGCACCTGACCACCTTTTCAGCTTGTGTGCCAAAACTCAGATCATCTTATTAAAAAGCTACCCAAGCTTCTTACTGCAGGAAAAACTCCCCCTCCTCCCCTTCTTTTCATTCTCAGAAACGAGAAAAAAAAAAAAAAAAAAAAAGCTAAAGTTAACATTTTATAAAAAAAAAACAGGCAAACATTCTGGCCCCAGCAGCTGGTAAAGAAAGTTCAGCCTTCACAGTTTAAGTGTGGCAAAGTTATAAGAAAATGAAAACTGAGACCTGCAATAGGAAAAGTCACACAGTGTGTGTTATGGGCAGTCCTACTGAAGCCTCCTGCAAGAAAGATACCACAGTAAGTTGACTTAAGTTTCTGCTTGTTTATGCTTTTTGTTATTCTTTAATGATTTTCTTTATACCCAAAACTCATAGATGCAGCAGGGCAAAATTAACTTTGTGCAGCTATCCATATGGTTCTGTTGAGTACTGTGCATATGGAAAAGGGGGGAAAGCTGGGCAGGAGCTGATGCAGTAAAGTTACACTAACCATTGGATATTGTAGAAACACGAAAACAGTTGTAGAAAAAACTACATAGAGGCCCAAAAGAACGTAAGTAAAATAGTACCTTTTCTTTCTATGCATGCTGTGCTGTTGCCTTAAGACTGAGTCACTCTCTGTTCCAGATAGGCCTATTGCTTCTTAGTCCAATTCATTGCCTGCAAAATGCAGATGCTATTTCTGGAACAGTAGGAACTTCAGTTTTGCAATAGCTTTTGTAACAGATAGTAACAAGGACAAATTCAAATGACTGCTTTGTCATCCGTTCCTCTCTTTCTCCATTTTTTTCCTGTAGTGATGGAAGTTTTCCACCTTTAAGATAGGACTTGCTGCTACCACCAGCATTGAGCTAAATTTGCTAAATCGATTGTCCAGGCATAAAGATCTTCCCTTTCTTACTCTTATTTCCCAGATATATCTTTTCTTCTGTAATCCTCCCACACTATTTTTCTTCCTCCCCTTCCTCAACTATCCCCAGATGCCAAAAAATCGTTGCCTTCTTATAATATCTTTGAAATCTCTTTGCAGTCATTTCCACTGCAGTCCCACTGGTGCCTACTTTCTCTCCTCGCTTGATACTTTCAATCAGTGAGCAAATTCTCCAGCTGTGCTGTTTAGCATGATGTGAAACAAGCTGATTAGTAACAGCAGCAACAGGAGTAATTAAAAAAGAAACAAGAAAGGATTAAAAAATATATATCCTTCAACACTGTTTTCCCTTAACACTTACCCCGTCTTCCTTTTAAGAAGAAAATCAAGATTTCTAAACTAAATGTTTGCCTACAGACTTCAGGTGAATCCAAAACTCAACTTCTACACACAAAGCACTAGAAAAGAGTAGCAGTTACTTCATCTACTACATCCAAAGAGCTTGCAGATATGTGATGCTATCAATAATGTATAAAAATATATATATAGGTATTTCTGTAGCTTTTTATGAAGACTGTGTCTTATTGCATGAATGATATTGAGTAATCAATCTTTATTTATAAAGCTGTTTTCATGTTTATTGTATCTTAAAGGACTGTAGAATAAAGCACACAAGCATATCAGTGACAGATAAAACAGAACTAAATATATAAAACAAATGTTTCCAGAAGACTGCATCCCATATAAATTATGAAAACAGCATTTGATCGAACAGAGAGAGATCTTAAGCTTTAATTTAAATGCATGAGCAGATGTGGCTGACCTAAAGTCATTGGAAACAACAACAACCAAAAAACCAGTCTCCCAAAATCAGAGTATGAGAGCAGAATTTTTTGCCATTTTCAGAGAGCCTGACTGAATTTCCCTGATTTGAAACCACAACCAAGGAAAGTTGATGAATGTATTTCTATGAATAACAGTGACATTGAGACAGGGCCCTAAATGAAAAAGTGAACTATCAGAAATTATGTAAAATCTTGCCTAGAATATTTAAGACCTTGCAAAATCATGCATTCTTTCCCAAATACTAAAGAATTTTGAAATTTGTCTTTTGGTAATTTTAACTCCGTTAATGTCTGCATTCCTTAGAGTTGCATACTTATTTCTAAAGATGTTCTGTACCATGTTAACTTTGTCCTCTTGCTACCTTTTCTGAGAGGAAATGTAAGAGAAGTGACAGAACGCAGTGAGACATAAAATACAATAAGCCCTACAGGGTCAGGGCCTTCATATTTCAGAAAATAAAGGTAGATGTGCAAGAATGAACTTAAATATGACTACAGCAATGGCAAAATCTGAGGCGCTAGGAAAAAAAAAAAAAAAGAACAGTGCTGAGAGAGGGGAAGCTACCTTCCAGCTGAGTGCTCTAGTCAGAGGTTTTTGACCCTTTTCCTCCCTGATCTCTTTTTGTCTCTGTGTACTCATATGCTTTACACTGCTTTGTATGCAGCATCAAGTGCCAAACAGAAGAAAGCCTGACTACCTTTTAGCTATCATTCCGTTGTTGATTTTTGAACAGAGCTCAAATCCCTGCAGGCCAAGTATTTCCCAAAACTAGATTTCCTGCTCTCTTGCCAAACTTTTCAGGTATGTCTGCACTAATAAATGAAACATGTCTGGGACACAGACTCAAACGTTGGCCACAACTGCCTATACTGTTTAGCTGTTAGCATGTTTCCTGGCACCTTTCGACCAAGCAGTGATCTCTCAGATGATATCTGCAAGTTTCAGGGCTAAAGAGGTCCAGACGTGGTTTTCAATAACTAAAATAAATGACGTGTGTGGGTGTGGGTGTGTGTGTGCCAAACAAATGCATGCTGAGACACGCCACCTGCTCTTGTGGGCAAACAGTTGGTCTGGGCCGTTTCACTTGGTAGTGCAGGCATAGACAAAAACCCCCTGTTGTCATAGACAGTTTAATAGAAATAAACCCTGGCTTCCTTCTCAATTCCAGCTTTACAGAGACATTGAATCTTACAAAAGTATCTCAGTCCACACTGGGACAGGATTTTACAGACACCTCTCTTTCTAGGGCTTCCTGCTGGGAATTGCATCCAGGCATTTAATTTCTGTCATTTACCATGTAGGACATTTGGCAACTTACTCCTGCATTTTGAACCACCCACCCTAAAGAAATGGGTGACAAACCTTTAGGTTTTATATTGCCAAGCTTTCTGAAATGCCAACATCCGTTTTTAATTCTCAGCCAAAGTATGCTGCTAGCTAAGCCTGAGAATGTGTAGCTTTGCTTCATTTCTCATCTGCTGTCATTCCTTCTCTTTTAGGTTAATTCCTTCCACCTCTCATTTCACAAGCTAGTAGAAGCAGAATATCATCAGGCAGATATCACCGAGTATTTGTTTTTCTCTCTTCACTTTGCTTGGTTGCTGTTAACAAAATCCTCTAAGGGTAATTTCAGAAGTGTCCTTTTACATCACCTTTATGCTATCGTACTGTGGAAATGAACCATAAGATAGTAATAAATAAATTCAGACTTTATTTTTCTTTTTCTCTTCCCATAACACCCCCTGCCCCACCCAAATAAATAAGTAAATAAATAAAGATTGTGCAACTGCTTGTTTGGCTTGGGGTAATATATACAAAACACCCCAAGAAATACTTACGTAATAGAAAAAGAAGGACATATTCTAAAATCATCTGTTTAGGATGGCCAAATATGGAGCTGTCTTGGCCGACTTAGTGAAGTGCGTATTTCTACATGTGGGGGCTGAGAAATTATGGGAGCAGTTGGTTACGTATGGCAGCTTTACCCCTATCCCAAGGTGACTACACAGTAAGATCAGCCTGAGTTGCCAGTTTGGGAATAGAGCTTCCCTAGCTGGTAAGACTGAGCTACCCAGCGCGCTTTGAGAGCTATGTATTGGTATTTGGCCGTATTAAATCACACCTTCTTTCCTTGCACCAAGTCTTCTTGCTCTACACATCACCTTGCAATAGAGACCTGACATTTTCATCACTTGCCTGTCCTCTTCATATCTGTTCCAATGCTAATTTTGTCTGTGAGGACTTCATGTTTCTTTCAAAATCCCCCAGGACTCCACCTACGTCATTGATGATTCCCTATTTGCAACTGTAGTTGCAAAAACTGCAGTCTAATTTTGCAATTTTTTAACATTTTAAAATCTATTCCTGTAACAGCAATATGTGGAACTTTTCAATGATCTCTAAACTCTTTATAGAGAAGGTCATCCGTCATTTATACTTTTTTGTTTTATTTTTTTAAAGACTTTTGCCCAAGGTCACCTAGAAGACCAGCTGCAGAACTGGGAAAAAATACAGATCTCGTGAGTTCTGTATCTTCTAGGCCTTACCCAGGAAGGGAAGAAGTTAAGAAATGCTAAAAGGTCTTTAATCTCTACCTCTAAAGTCACTCAAGGATGTGCAAAAAGAAGCTCTAGTTTAATAATGCCAAGGAAGGATAAAGGCTCTAATTATAAATGATGCTTCTTGCAGAAGCACAGAGCTCTGACTAAGGCCTGATACTATGCAGCCATTGGAAATATTTCAGGTTTATGAGCTAGAGCTGAGACTACTTGCTGTTCAGAATAACATTTATTTTTCAGCTAAGATAATCTTCAGCTGCATAGGTAAAAATCTATGCAGAAACCTTGCTTCTTCATACTTTGATGATATGTAAAGGGCATTAGAGATACTTTATGTCTTCACTTAGATGCAGTCCAGAATGGCAATAGGTCCCTTAAGCATATAACATTAATGCAAATTGTACAGTCCTTTGTGAAAATGCATTCTATGAACTATAGCCAGATAACTGAAAACTTGTCGTATTAGCTCACATACAGTTCTAGTCAAAGGGCTTGGGACTCAAGTGCTCCCTTTTTTCCTCATACTAATTATCTCCCCCAGCCATGAATGTGTTGCTGTCTCCAGTGTACTGTAAATCATCTGAAACAAAGTTCCTGAGTTGACGAAGTGGGGTGGGACTGTGGGGGTGAAGAAGCACATGAGTAAGAGAAGGGGTCTTTGGATCATCTACTATTAAAAGGAGGACAGATAAACTGAGGTTTTTGCAGGATAATTTTAAGCCCCATCTCTAAATTGTGCTTTATGCTCCATATAGTTAAGAAAAAGCAGGTCCTGCCACACACAGTTAAGTTCCTTAATTTATTTTGGGCATTACACTGTTTCAGAATTGCAAAACGACTCACTGTCAGCAGATCATGGAAACTGCATCAGTCCATGCTGTCCTCAAAACAGTGAAGTCACTGCTCCATTTTGTCACACCGTTATAAAATGCCTGAACTGTAATTAGGATTTGGGCTTGAGGAGCTCTCAAATGACTGGAAAAACACAGATTTCATAATTTATGTTGTGATGGGCATCATCAACCCCTCTTACTATACACACATTAATGTGTGTCCACTGTCTCCATTGAAGCCCAAGAAATCTAGGAACATATAAATGCATGAATACTAAGATATTCTAGTCCATTCTTGATTTTCTTTCCAAATAATAGGGATACTTACCTACACTTTATTCTTTGATGGATTTTTTTTTTCATCACTTCTAAATGTTGAAGTAATACCTCCCTTTCTCCACTTGTGATTCCTGGAGCAAGTAGAAAAAAGAGAGAGCAATGGTAGCATCTGTCACTTTCCTAAAACATCTTCTGTGTATCCTGAGGACATCTAGGGACCACTACAGACACATGGAATTTCAAAATATCTCAGAGATGCTCTCTATACTCCCAACATAGTCCTTTCTGTTGCTCAGATGTTTCCTCCAACAGGGCAGCCAGAATAGCACAGGTTAGAAACAGCAGCTCCAAATATTTCAACAAAGATGTTACCCTGCATTAGAAGAAAGGGTTGTCAGTCTCTGAACATTTCAAACCTACTTTGAGCCACCAGAAGGATGACAAAGGGACTTGTTAGAAAGGGAGGTGGACTTTATACCAGCTAGCTATCAGAATACATTCATGTACAAGTTGCTTTCCACAATGAGAAACAGGAAATATTTCTGCTCTTATTTCATTATCCTGCAAATCAAGTGGTACATTTGCATCAGAAACCCTACCAAAAGTTAGCATTTTTAAAATGGGGACCTTCTGAATGATACTGAGGTTAGTTACATGCAAGTATATAGAGGTATATAGAGGTAAATAAGGTATGCATATATGCATGTGTGCTTGTATACATGAAATGATTAACAGAGTTGAAAACTGCCAAGCAAATTCTATTCACGAAGCTAGAAGTGACCAAATGCATGCAACATTTTTGAGTGCCAAGTAAGACTAATTACAATACTCAGCTGGTCTCCAACAAATGAATGATCTTAACTGTTTGCTTTTCAGCTGCCAGATGGAGTGAAGCAAAATAGTCTGTGCCACGCATCTAGGGATGAGAAAAATCTCTAAAAATTCAGATTAATGTTTGATTGTTTCTGACAAGAACATTTTGTACCTCCAAAGCCATGTACTTTTGCAATTCCAGCTTTCATCTAAAGGACACAAAGTGGTTCAGAAACAATTGTTCATTTGTCCAACACCCTCCTAAGGTATACATGCATTATATCCATTTTCCAAAAGGACATACTGGACAACAGATTTTAACTGATCGAATTCTAGGTCACACTACCTTGATTTTGGCTGGTGGTATCTAAGAGTCTCTGAGCTTTGGTTTAATTCCACAAATAGCCCCACTGATGTAAGAAAGTGCAGCATGCTGTGAGTAAGGTGCTCACAGCTACGCATGGGATTCAAGCCCACAGTGGAACGATGGGTATACATGGCCAGCAGTGATCTCAGCTCTGACCCCTGCGCATCCTCCAAACTGTTTTTGGTTCAGGGAGGGCTCGTGGTGCTACCTACTCTGCTTTGATCAGAAAACAGCAGGACCCAAAACAGTTCATAGCAGACTGCTTTGAAATTGGTGTTCTTAAGTTTTGGAGGAAGAGCAGGTCTATTTAAATAGACCCAGCTGGCAGTGCTGCTGAAGTGCCTTTTATGCCTGACTGGCACCGGGGAGCCAGATTGTGATCCCCAGCCACAGCTGGGCACCAGTTCTCTTCCCATGTGAGCAATGGCACCACATGCAGACTAAAGTGCAAATGAAGTTACTGCGGTCCGTCTCTTTTGCTGATATAATTAGGGTGAGCAGAGGGGAACAATACATTTGAAGTTGCAACTGCTGCTCCAGCCACATCCAGCTGAGACTTTGACACATCCATAAAAACAGCATGTATTGTGACATTTGAAGAGCAATAAGCAATCCCGGGAATCTCTTCGGAACAAGCTGTGTATGTACGTGTATATGTGTGTGTCTCCACTTTTAATTTGCATTTAAATAATTTTGCTTGTTATTTACTGATGTTTCCAGTCCCTTTCCCCTCCCTCCACGTTATCAGCAGGAGCTTGTTATGTAAGAGAAGTAAAAAATCTGTTTTTCACTGCTGGAGGCTAGATACATACAAAATTCTTCTATTTGTGTCCTTATCATTAAGTAAGGACATTTGTAGAATTTATGTATTCCATAGACATGAAGGATTTGATCCACCAAGTGTTTTAGTGTGGTACAGAACTATAATTGCAAGCTAATGAATGAAAGAATAAATGAATAACTATTCTGATATAGGTAGGGCAAGAGATTATCTGTCCCAATTTTTTTTTTTTCGTAGTAGGGCCAAATACAACTCACACAGAAACAAATAAAACTTGTGATACTGAGGCTCCATGCATAGATTTGGAGTCTCTAAGTTTGTAGTGTTTCAAGAATACTTTTAAGGGGAATGGCTAGGTGACTTAAATTAAAGGGAAAAGCTAAAAGACCCGCAAAAATGGTTCTATGTCATCCAGCATTAATATTTTACCCCTAGATGACTGATTTCATTTATCCTAGTAAAATGTAAGCTTTCTTTTCATCGAATGTGGATGGAGGTGTATACATTTACCAAATACAAGCTACCTGAAACCCTATCTCAAAACCACCCAAAATAGTTTCTGAAGATTTTCTCCTCCCGTTGTGAATTTGTAAACCTTCTCCCAGTTTATGGTGTCTTCCTTCAGCAAATTTTCGAGATGAGAGTAGTTTTCTACAACCATGATCTCTGATCATCCTATATTTAAAGTTTTCCTTTCCCCCTTTCCACCCCCATCCCGTGTGTTAAGACCACAAAATGCTTTGCGCTAAGCTAACTGTAATTTGTTTCCTCGTGCCATCTGGTGGATGCTATTTGTAAATGCGCAATAGGGTGTGCCTGGAGAAATTCATCCACTCTGTTGCATCGCCAGGGTTTTTTGTTTGTTTGTTTGTTTGTTTGTTTTTGCAAGGCAGCAATACATCCAGAAGAACTTTAGCTAAAGTAAACGTTTCTGTATGCCTCACTTTAATAGCATGCTCCATTTTTATTTCCTGCGAGAATGGAGGAGCACAAAAGTTAATTCTTCATCTTGGGAAAAAAAAAAAAATTAAGCAGGGAGAAGAAATATTATGTAATTTTCAGACAATTCCATATTTTGAGAGCTGGTACATATACTTCAGGGGCTTTTTTCATATTTCTCCAGTGAAACAACCTTATAATAAATCAAAAATAGCTGATGATTTCACAAAAAAAAAGCTTTTATAAAGGCATCATTGTGGTAGTGTTGCTCCCATAATAAAAGCAAAACTCATTTGTTTTTTCTTAGTTCCTTCAGTAACTTCCATGTAGTAAAACATCAGACAGCTTCCAAAATGACATAAGGAAGTGAATATTTGTATAAATTATTTTAATTTTATTTTTTTATTTTTAATAAAATATTTTTATTTTATTTTAAAAGTAGTTCATTTAAATATTTTATTTAAAGTCATTAATAGAGAAATAGTTATTCTTTCAGTGACAGGGTTTTTTTTTTTTTCATTTTTTGCTATATTTATCATTTTATGTGGGTAATGTGACCTGCTTTGCTTAAAATACTCACATATAATTTGTTCATCTCTAGTGCTCCCCACAAAACTACCATTCTACTGTTTTTATTGATGGAAGTTATTTATATTGAACATAAAGCCCATGAATCTTATTTTTTAATAAGAGAAAAGAAAGGGTCAAAATGACTTACACTACAGAAAAAATCCTTCAGGATTTTAAGTTTTCCTGGAGAATTCTCTCCTTGTTGGTCACTTGTGTGATGGTCCCAAGTGATGCAGAAACAGAAGTCCAAATTTATTCTATAAGGAAGAAGTGATATCCAGTCAGTTTACATTGTGGTACTTCTTATTTTAAAATGAAATGGAAAGAGAGATGAGAAAGCTTAGAATGCAGTTTTCATTGAACTTAATTATTTTCCAATAAAGTTTACAATTTTCAACTAGAGCTAGATGGAAACATCTCCATTCAGAAGCCCACTGTGAATCAAACCCCGGCTGCTTTCTACTTCTCATGACTCCGTTGTGAGAAAAAGTTACATTTAGGCTTTAACTTTGGCTTTCAAAGCTTAGATAAGTGTTATGCTGAAAGTCTCTCATTTCTGCTCATTCATGTCTGCTTAACAATTAACCAAGAATTACTTTACCAACTGTGTCTAATTTAACTTTTGTGCTTAATTTCTAGGATTAAATTAAAAACAGATGGCCCCTGAGTGGTAAAATGATCATAAATTAGTCTTATATATTGAAATTAACATGGCAAAATATTAAAATGATTTTTTTGCACAGCATTTTTTGCTGTGCCTTGCTTTTTATAAAAGTTAGCATGATGGTGCGTGTAATTGAGCAATCTTGCACTACAGATCTGGAGCCCTAAAACTCCATCTGTCTGGAGAGTCACTTGCCAAGACATGGGTTACTTTTTCACAGAATTACACATGAGGATCTTCTCTTCTTAATTGCCTTCTCCATTAAATAAGACAGGACAAACATTAAGATATAGGGATCTGACCAAGCTCAAAAAGCAGTTTAGGGGCATAGGTTCTATGAATTCAATGGGCTTTAGGCATTCATTTTGCTTCTGAGACCTATACGCTAACACACTCTTATCTCCCTCAGCTCCACATACAGTTAGCAAAGAGCTACTTATCTCAGCACGCAAGAACAATCAGACCCCAAGAATTAAATTTAAGGAAAAGCTGTTTTAATTCTCATTCTTTTCCTAGAAGGTCTCTTCAAGGAGAAAGTTTCCTTCTAGGACTTTCTTCCTGAGATTTTGTCTTGAGGTAGAGAGCTCTCTGTTCTGTACAAGTATGTCTTTTGGACAAGGCTTGGAACTTAGGCAAGAGCAATGGTTGTTTTTATGAATTGTGTAAATATGGAGGCATGTTCACAGCACAGACAGAAACCCACCTGCTTGTTTAAACACCATGCTAAAGGTATAACCAATCCTAAGTGAGACACATTGTATAATTAATCGATGCAGTGGGTAGACAAGAGGGCTTAAAGGATTAGACCAGTGGTATGAATCTTCCATGATCATTTTTTAACAAGTAGGCAGCCCGGTGATGTTTCTTTTCTACTTATTAATATGAAGGAATGCCAAATACCTTCAAGTATTTCTGGCTTAGCCCGTCTTTGTGGAAGGGCTGAGAAGTAACTTCCATCTGTCTCCACCTGATCCGTCCTCCTCCTCCTCCCCTGGTACAGTGTTGAGGTTTAACCCAGTAGGCAGATAAACACCACACAGCTGTTTGCTCACTTCTGCACTCCCCCTGCCTCCCCCAGCAGGATGGAAGAGAAAATTGAAAAGAAAAGTGCAAGAACTCATGGGATGAGATAAGAACAGTTTGTTAAGGTCAGCTATCCTGGTTCTGTCCCCTCCCAGCCTCCTTGTGCACCCGCAGCCTCCTCGCTGGCAGGGCAGCACCAGAAGCAGAAGAGTCCCTGACTTAGTGTAAGCACTGCTCAGCAACAACTAAAACATCAGTGTGCTATCAGCATTGTTCTCATCCAAAATCCAAAACACAGCAACATAACAGATACTAGGAAGAAAATTTAACTCTATGCCAGCCAAAACCCGAATATACAATAAACACCAAATCATTCTTCAAGAAAGCTGTGCCTGCAAGCACAAAACATATGCACACAAATGAAGACAACACAAATTGAGTTGATTTATTGGTGTCCTCAAGGCTTTTTTTTCAAAGGACTACTGCTGTCTGTGGGGATAATAAAGTAACATTAGTCCCCTGGGATCATGTCAGAATTAATATGACCTCAATTTCTGATTGTTCTCCTGCCTGACCCACACAATAAAGATATTTTCCTAAAAAAAAAAAAAAAGTTTGTTTGTGTGAAAACCAAGTGGCGCTGCTGAGCATTACACTGATACCTCAGCTGTGCAGCAAGAGAAAAAGTATGTCACAGCACACAAAATCAGGAGCCACCAGCGCATATTTATCCTTGATTATTCCAGACTTTTATGTCAGTCTAAATGTACCCCTCTTGTCCCCATGTGACCAAGAGGTCACATCTTCTACCTTGCCCAGCTGTGTTTCTGTGAGATCTCTTTCACCTGCTCCTTCATTACAGCTGCAGTAGTGTAACTTGCCTGGGTTCTTCTTTGCAGGATGAGGATTTCTTCCTCTCTTCCCTCTGCCCAGCAAAATGCTGGAGGAAGTAGTACAGAGCACGCTTGCTGTTTGTGTAGGGTCACTGGAGACTGAGTGAGGGAAGGCATTCAGGGAAGGGTCCCATGCCCTGAGACTACAGTAGGCTGCAGCCTCACCCTAACATCCTACAGGGCATTGTCCCTCTGCTAAAAAGAGATAGCCTTGTGAGTAGGAAGCTTGCAGGAGTGTTAGGAACCATAATTCATAAGCACCTCAACATCTTCTTGTCTGACAGTGATGCCTTGTTCAGTCATGCCGTGGCTCTTCTTTGGTATCAGCACTGTACATCAATAGTCTCTAGGATGAGTGACTGTTTACAGCAAGCAGGAGTGAATGAGTAAAAGAAAGAAAATTACACATGCAGTTGTGAAAATGGTAAGTATAAGCAATTTGTTTTCCATTATATTCCCAGATTTTCTGTATTTCAGTAAAAGAAAACAGTAAAATTGCCCTTTTGACACATCACAGCCTCCATCATGCATACTAGTCTTGTTCTGTTGCACTGATTTCTTCATTTGCCTCTTCTACTAGTGCAAATCTAGGAATTATGGTAGTTCTACAGAATTTGAAAACCTTTTGTGTTGGCATATATCAGCACACAGGGGCCCTACTGGTGCATAGCACATAATGTTATTTTTTCTGTTCTGTCTTTAGACACCTTTGCTACTGTTTTCCTTCGCATCTGGCTTTACATAATTTAAACCTAGAGAGCCTGGTACTAACATAAGTGTATCACACACTACTGCACCAATGGGAAGCTGAAATTTGCAGGGAAAAAAAAAAAACACAAAGTGTTTAAAATATAAATTATTACTATTATTTATTATTATTATTTCTCAGGAAGGTAAATACAATATCCTGAGATCCCATAAAAGAAAGTGGAAAACTTACAGAAACTCTGCAAATACTGATTTCTCTTCAAAACCAGAGCTCTGTAAATTTGCCTGTCCTGGAAATATTTTTAAAGCAGAGCATGGATTACATAGTTTCTGAGCACACTTTTTATTCCTGGAGTACCTCTGAATTCCCTTTTATATTTAACAAAACAGGTTGCAGCACTGCATATAGGACTCCATACAGTCGTGCATGTATTGTGATAACTATAACTAAAGCTTAATATTGAAACTGTAGTTTTTTATATCTTTCAGTATTCATAAACTACTCGTGTACTTGAACCATATCATGTTAGGTCTGAAGGGATCTTTATGATTAATTGGTGTGCTGAAGATGAATCTCGTTAATTAAAATAAATCAAATCAGAACAAAACAAACAACTCACCATCATCTAATTGCAAAACTCTTCCCAAATTAGGGACAAATCAAGATACAGATGAAAAGAAAAGTCCCTCATCTTTCCTGTGAACCTGGCTTGAACACATACATGGTTCCTGTCTGTGTTTTCATACATATTTTTCTGTGAACTTTTTGTCTGATATATATGTATATATTTTAAATTCCTGTGCACATCGGGACTACCCATATCCACCAGATAATATGCTAAGGTCCCAAGATCACAAGTTTGAGGCAGGCACATCTCATGAGATAGTTCAAAAGCTCCTTTGAGATGTGCAGTAGCTGTCAGAGGTGAGCTCTCATAAGAGAAGACTCCACTGTAACATTAGCAGGACCTTATCCCTCCAGCTAGATTGAGAACACCACGATAAAATAAAATAAGTCTTTATCTCCTTGTTAAATCCAGAAGAACAGAATAAAAGGAGAAAAAAAAAAAAACTTTTTTTTTTTTTTCCAGATCACACAAGCCCTTCGCTTAGTGAAAAAAATCAGGGTATCTAAGAAAGATGCAATATGTGTGAAGCATCAACAAGTGCTTTGTAAGCATCCTTAAGTAAACCTTGCTGGAAAACAGAAATTCTATTTTCTGAAAGCTTTCAAAGACTAGATGGCATTTTTTTCCAGAGGCATGAGAATGACCTTTTCAAGGTACTAAAAATAAATGCATATTATTTAGAGAACAGAAAACAAACAAAAAACCTCCAGGAGAAGGACCAACAATGTAACTGCTTACCTCTAGTAATTGGTAACATTGAGTAAATTCTTAAGATACATCAACAACTATTTAGAGCAATTTAAGCAAGTGAGACAATGTGATTGCACATGAAAAAACGGATGACACTTTTGTTTATATTGCCTTGAAAGTTATGCAGTTTTCCTTGACAATGTCCCTTTTTATTTAGTTCTGCTAAGATATTACTAAAAATGAGCAATTATGAAAGCCAAGTCTTGTTTGCCGTGATGTCACTGACACAGAACAGTCTGCCGTAAGGGCAGAAAGCAATAGGCGGCTTGTGACAAACCAGTGTTTTTGTCATGCGGGAAATTTTGTCCACCATCTGATTTCAGGCAACTTATTCACATACTGTGTGGCATTAGACAAGTTATTCTAGCCCTTTGGAGACATAGTCTCCAAATCCTAGCATCTAGGATTTGACTGTGCAAGCCACTTTATGTGGGCAGGCATTAACTAGATGGGGTGAAATATCCAAGCCCCACAGCAGGGCACTGTGGGGACCAAAGGGCCCATCGGCACTGGACAATGGGAGCACCCATGTCTTGCAAGAGCTCCCTTCCTAGGAAAAACACAAGAGGCTACGTGAGGAGGTCTGCCATTGCAGGTATGTCACAGTTGGTTGGCCACATGTAGGTGGATTGGGAAGACAGGGGTGCCATACATTTGGCTGTATCCTCATGCAGTGTGTTATACATAGCATCCCCTTACACAATGCTGGTCAAAGAAGAGCCAGGATAGAAGGATGCAGATTCTAGCAAACTCCTCATCTCCAAGTGATTTTTCTTACATGTCCTTGACAAAATACTTTTGTTTTTCCATGTGCCTCAGGTTATTTAGAAAGGTAAACGGTCTAAAGGATGCAGCTCCCAAACCTCTCTAAAATAGATATTTCCAGGACAAAGAAACCAGTCCACAGGTCTTCTGCAAGACTGAAGAACTGTACTGCAGGCTGTCAGCATCCTTCCTGGAACCAGAAATCTTTCATTTCCTTCTGAAAAACCTCATCACCACAGCAGAAGTGGTGGTGCCTCCTCCCCGTCCTCCCCAGTCTGTATACATGAATTCAGCTTGGTCTTTAGCCTTTCCCAGCTACCCATAAAAGAAGAGCAACAGATTTGAACTTCATCTATGAGAGATGGACACAGATCTCAAGCCTTAGGCTGATGGTATGAAAAGACAGACCTGACTGATGCAGCAGGTGAGATAAATCCTGCTCAGCTCTCTCACGAATCAGAGTGCACAACTTAAGTTGAGGTTAGGTTCAGGCCTGCAGCAGTAGCCTTGGATCAGGTACTCATGCTCTGGAAAGACAGAGAATTTCAAAAAAACTCCTGTGCTTGATGCTTAGCTCTGCCTTTGCCCAGTCTCAGCGTGCGGTTTTAGTTTGACAGCCTAAAGAGCATGGCTTGTGAGATCATCCATGCATTTTTTGTAAAGTACATGAGTACAGATATATCTGCATATATTATATATTATATAAATACACATAAGTCAGTACCCAGTTGCCATCCTCTCAGCCTCTTATAAAAAAAAAAAAGGCAAAACAAAACATAAAAAACTATACTAAATGAAATGGACTCCTTCCCCATCTCTCTAGGCAGTTTCTGAGTTCTATTTCTAAATCTAGTAGCAAAAGAGAGTGGAGAAATTTAATCCCCACAAGTTTCCTGAAAACAGGATGTATTTATATTTGACAAGCTAAAGGAAAAGCTACTGATCTGGATGGATGATACTGATGGAAGCCTCACTTAGTAAGAAAATCTATAACTTGATTTTGTATCTTTTTAGCCATAGACAACTCAGCTAGAAGGCAAGAAGACATTGAACATAGGTGCTGCAATTTCTTCTGCTTACAGAGCAGTTTGTTTGAGGTTGCTCTGCAGAAGTGCATGGCAAGCCCTGCTCACTCTGCAGAAAGCTCTTCAGCCTGCTTGGGTCTTGGATTACATGCTGGAGGGCGGCATTTTAACACTAGTTAGTATATCTTGCATTAGAGAACTTATTGACAAGGGACTATTGATGATCTCAGATGTGAAGATATAATTATATTCACTCTGCTGAGGGAAGAAGAATTATTCTTTTATTTGTATTACACAGAATTGACATGGAACATTTCAAAAGTTTGAAAGCCTGGATCATATAAGGAAAGTCTTAATGAAAGTTCTGTGTATCAACACTTTACACTTGAAACGTGTGAACAGTAAATGGCTCTTAATTCGTGAATCTTCATAAATGTTAGATTATTCTAAATGCATTCATCATGCAATGCATCTACCATTTGTGCTCAGCTTAAAGGTGAAGTGCTTCTCAAGATCTTTCATTCACCAAAATTAGACTTTGATTTTGTTCTTTTCAAAAAATAAAAGAAAATAAAATAAACACAACAAAACTTTTCAAGCCTCACTAATCCACATAAAACAGAAAGCACTGAAGAATAATGAATTTTTCAAATTCATCCTTTGATGAACAATCAGAAAAAGAAGAGTATCTCATACTGCTGAAGTGCACAAAAATGCAGACGAGTTCTTTTTCATTTTCATATTTCCTGATAAAACCATGGGTTTAATTAACAAATTAGCAAATATTTTTCTGTAGTTTTTCGGAAAAGCTGCTTAATACATATTTTCTTCCCACTCTCTCATAAGAATATCCAAATCAGAGATCATTGCTAAAAAGCAGTTGCATTTTTCCACAAATTATTTGGAATTTTTTTACCTGCTGTTTTGAATCAAATTCTTTTGACTGTAAAGCACAAAGCTTAAATGCTTTTCTGTTTGAAAATAAAACATATTTTAGTGCAGAAAAAAATCAGACCATAACCCAAACAGCAGATGTCTACATTTGTTGCAAACTCTTGTGTGTTTCTTTTGACCTTTGGACATCAAAAAATTTATTCAAGAGTGGCTGTCTGAGCTGTTTCAACTTCCACTATTGTCTGTGGAAAGAAACAGGCATTTCTGAGACATAATCACGGGTCTGATGAATCACTTTTTAAAAGTATCTGCTTCTTTCTATTGACTCTAAAGGTAAGCTACTGTGAATGTGATAGGCTCTGATATAAATATCTACATTGGAAGCACCAAAAAAACCCATAAAACTAAAAATTCTTAATTCAATTCTTTCCCAGCTCCAGTCTAGCTTTGGATCATGTTGTCCGAGTGGTCTGTATGAGTTTTGTCACCTCTTTGCCTATATACGTACACTTATCAACCTGCCTCCTGGAGTCAGGTAGTTCATTGTAGGCATCTCTAACATGCTTAAGTCTCTGAAAACAGGAAATTCAGTTTACTTCTTCCCATCACATTTTCCAGTTCTCTGCTCCCTTTCTATCCTCTCACTTTCTCTTGTACGTTGCTATCTTTCTTTCTCTTTTCTATTTCACCATCCGGCCTCTTCTCCACCTTCCTTCAACCCTCCTTGTTTTCTCTAGGCCTCTACCATATGCAGAAACGGCTGGTGTAAGGAGCTGCGCAAGACCATAAAAAGGCCCTCCAGGGCCAGACCATTGGTCCACCTATCTCAATATTCTGTTATCTGTGGCATCAGTGGGGTAGGCTGCTTAAGGAGAGCACATGAGCCCAGTCACTTGCTGTAATTCATAGTCCTCATATCCCACAGCAGTCAGAACGATTGAATTGGGGATGTTAGAGCATGTCACCCCATCTAGACATTTTACTATCCATGTACAGACCATTTCTTTAATCTCTTTTTAGATCCAGTGCTCCAGATAAGACACTTGGAATTCCATCTGAACACAAGAAAATGCTTATTTACTGTGAGAGTGGTCTAATATTGTAACAGGTTGACCAGAGAGGTCATGGAGCTTCCATTCTTGGAGATATTCAAAACCTGCCCAGACACAGTCCTGGCAATCTGCTCTAGATGACCCCACTTGAGCAGGGGATTAGATTAGGTGACCTCAAGAGGCCCCTTCCAACTTCATTTTGTTACTCTGGGATCCTCTTTCAAGGAAAAGAGTTGTGGAAAATAGGTTCTGGATGTAGCAAGTTAGAGGTGTTCTGTGGTGGTGTTTCAGAGACAGGCACACCAGCCATGGGCAGGTTTGTGTGTCTGAGAACCACTGCCCAGGGAAAGAAGCAGGGCAAGGACTGAGGAAAAAACTGGTGCATGAAAGAGCAGGAGAGAAGGGTGCTACTGAGCTTACTCTGCACCTTGTGGGCATGTGGAGCATTAATGCCAGTGCTGGGTGCCTGAGAAAAGCTGTGTGGTTTTGAGCAGCGCTTGTGCTGGGGAAGCAAGTAGTGCTGTGCTGCAGAGGGAGTCTGAGAGTTCAGTGAGAAGAGGGAGTTTCTGTCTGTAACATGAATGTGGCAAGCATGAGGCATGCTGTGTGGTGCAAGGATTTGGGAAGGGGGATATTGCACTTTGTGGCTTGTGTTTGTTCATGGAGGAGCACTGTGCTGTGAGTGCTCCACAATAACAGGGGTAGAAAAGCACAGCTGGCAACAAGCTTTCATGTGGATCTGGAAGTCTTTTGGCACCACCAGTAAAGACACTTTTCCCTACCTATGACACACTGGAAGAGTGTAGGAACTATGCCATCTACACCTTGAATGAGGATCTACATTGTGAACTCAAACTGTGCATAGAGGTTGAATTGTATAATGACATCTTCGTACGATTGAAAGGGAAGGGGAAAAGTCTGTCCCTCTAAAAATAGTCATGCTACAGATGGAGAGACGGACAGGGCAGGAGCTGCAGTTGCCCTAGCATCTGCCGCTGCACCTGGGGCTCTCTCCAAGATGCTGCTTTCATTGATTTCTCCTATTTGAAAATCCCTAGAAAAAGGAGCCCATAGGATTTGACTATCCCAGAAAGAAGACACGGGTCTGTGAAGAGGCGTTGCATGAAATGCATGAATGGGCCAGCACCTGCACTCATGAGATTTAGGCAAGGACTACCTGGATCAGGGGGCTGGACTCTGTAACCTGAACAGCAAAGCCAGCCCATATGTCTTCATAGGGGTCTCTATCCACTGAATGGTGGGACAAGAGGGGTTACAGGAGTTGGACAAGCCTTTCAGATCTGGACTAATAAATAAAAGAACTATGATTGCCATGATTGCTTATCCTGTCTTTTTTCCATTATCACACTGCAATATTTTTGGAGGTGGAGGGGGGATATGTTATTGCTTCTGAGTACCAGCTCACTGAGTATAAATGAATTGGACAAGAACTGTGTAAGATGACTTATAAATAGAGATGAACAGAATTTGAAAGAGCCCATCTGACAAAGTACACACAGATACCATCAAAATACTCATGGGTGAATGAATAACACAATCTGCTTAACATCTTTAAATGGTATGTTAGGTGTATGCTCTCTAATGCTCACTAAAAGCCATCCTGTGGGGCCATCAATGGGAAAAAAAGAGATCAAGAAAGTGGAAGTGAGCTTGTATATGAGAAAGCTTCTCTAACTTCTGAGCAAGGATTTCAATACTTACACATAAATACTACAATGCTCAAGACTTTCGCCCAAATGAGAGAGAAACGTTGCTAAGCCACTGTCTGATGTTAAATGGGCTGCACGCAATAGATGTAAGAAGCAAATAAGTCAATGGAGCACTTGTGGGTTACACAGAAGCTTGCTTTCAATGTCATCTTCTCTAATAAAAATGCAAATATAAAGCTAATGCAGTTGCATGAGCACTCAATAAAACTTAGTAAGGGCAAAGCAAAAGTGTTGGACTATTCTTTAGTGCAATACAGTCACATATGATTCCTTCACTAATGTTCTTTTAGGAGTCACTTGTTTATACCATTTGAAAAGGTCACAATTCATACACCAAATGGTTCTGTACAGTTCCAAGTCTAGTTTCAAACCAGATGAATAGCTTAGTGACATCCATGAGCTGTTGTCTTTATAATACGTGGCTTCAGTCAGAACATTTTCTACACGAGGTACAATTAAATAAATAGCCAAGTCAGCCACCCCTTGAGAGAGGGCAGTTCATCTCACCTAACTTTAGCCACCTAAGTTAGTCATCAAAGCTCTGTGTGTAGTTGATGGAGCTCTCTTGGATACTTCCTGAAGGTGATTCATCTCATCCTGAAATGACCAGCAAAGAGAGGGGAGATGAATTATCCTTTGGAGGTGGTACTCGTCTCTCTCCATCAGCTAAAGAGAGAGCTAACATAACTGTCTTAGGGTATCTTGGATGATTAGCTTTAAGATATCTAGTCAATTTTAGCTGTCCATCTGACCAATGAGATATCATGATGTGTACGCATAACAGCTTTCAGAGATCCTGTTTCTCTACTCTGACTTCATAAGTAGCAAATGCCCTAATTTATGAGCAGAACATATATATATGCATGTATATATACATAAATTTTCAAATTTACATTTATATGTATATTTAAAGAATAGATCAAGAAGTAGTGCTTTATAATTCTTTGGGCATCCTTCTATTCTTTGCTTTCATTTTCTGTGACTGGATAATGATGTCCTTCAATAGGATTTAATTCTATTGGCTGCCAGTTATCCTTCTGATAACCTGAGAGAACTGGAGCATTTGATTACCAGGACTGGCAATTCACGGTGATTTACCCTTAAGTCTTCTATGTTTAGCTCTTAACTAGTAATGTTAGTATGTGTACAGAAAATAACCTGATGATAAAGATCATAGTCAATAATTGAACAAGTTGGGGCTTTGTATTGGGTTTACGTGGTAAAGGTTTGGTAGCAGGGGGGCCACAGGGGTGGCTTCTGTAAGAAGATTCCAGAAGCTGCCCTGTGTCAGATAAGAGCCAGCTCCAGCCGGCTCCAAAAGGGATCTGCCGCTGGCCAGAGCTGAGCCAGTGAGTGACCCTGGTTGTGCCTCTGTGAGAGCAGATTTAAGAAAGGGAAAAAACTGCTGCACGACAGCAGCTGGGAGTGAGAGGAGTGAGGAACAGCCCTGCAGACACCAAGGTCAGGGAAGAAGGAGGGCAGGAGGTGCTCCAGGCACCGGAGCAGAAGTTCCCCTGCAGCCCGTGGTGAGGCCCATGGTGGAGCAGGCTGTCCCCCTGCAGCCCATGGGGTACCACATGGAGCAGATTTCCACTCTGCAGCCCATGGAGAAGCCCATGGAGGAGCAGGTGGATGTGGCCTGAAGGAGGCTGCAGCCCATGGAGAGCCCCTGCAGGAGCAGGCTCTGGGCCGGAGCTGCAGCCCGTGGAGAGGAGCCCACGCAGGAGCAGGTGATCCGGTGGGAGCTGCCACCTGTGGAGGACCCGTGCTGGAGCAGTTTGCTCCCAAAGGATGGACCCCGTGGTACGGACCCATATTGGAGCAGCTCTTGAAGAGCTGCAGCCTGTGGGAAGCCCACGCAGGACCCGTTCGGGAAGGACGGTATCCCGTGGGAGGGACCCCACGCTGGAGCAGGGGAACAGAGAGCGACCATGAAGGAGCGGCAGGCACGAAGCGATATGGGCTGACCGCAGCCCCCATTCCCTGTTCCCCTGTGCCGCTCGGGGGGAGGAGGTAGAAGAGGGTGGATGGGGGGAAGGTGTTTTTAGTTTGCTTTTAGTTTCTCACTGCTCTAGTTTGCTAGTGATAGTAATAAATTACATTAATCTCCCTATGTTGAGTCTGTTTTGCCTGTGACAGTAATTGGTGAGCAACCTTCTTGTCCTTATCTCAGCCCTTAAGCCCTTGTCCATCATATTTTCTCCCCCTGTTTCTTTGAGGAGGTGGAGTGAGGGAGCGGTTGTGGTGGAGTTCCACTGCTCAGCTGGGTAAAACCACCACAGGCTTGCTATCTCACAAGAAACTAAAAGAAGCAACAGCTACAGCAGTTACTGTGTAACAATATTGTTAATGACAGCACTATTTTCTTTATTGATTGCGTTCCATCCGTTTCCTACTGACTTTGTCTACTAATGATGTAAATTTTCCTGCCCTCCCATGGAGTCATCATCTTTTATTTAGTTAGTTAGTTAGTTGTATTACCAAAGGTTGTGATCATGAACTAGGGGCCCCCTTAGACCTGACGCAGAAAGGAAAACGCAGCCCCTCTCTAGGGAGTGCACAGAGATGGGAATCTTCAAGGCCTCTGTACAAGTGCTGTATTTGCATCTACCGAAGAGTGAAGCACCTGGGCTGGAAGGAGCCAACGAACGTGTCTACGCAAGCCTAATCCAGAGGAAGATTTTGTAGGGCATGGGAGACTTCACATATATGTACATATCTATACACACACATACTATGGTCTATGGAGAGGTAGGCTGAGAACAGAGCAGGTACAAAGTCATGAAAAATGTATTAGTTGTCAGAGTGCTAGAGAAAAATATGGGAAATTCATCTGTGCCCAACGTGTGGAAGTTAACTGCAGTCAAATGCTACATTGCAGTGAAGGATCTCAGGGCAAAGAGATTTGTGACTGGATGTTTATAGTCAAAAAAATAATAATAATAATAAAAAGTTTCATTTTGGGGAAAAGGACTTTGTGCAGCTTTCCTATTTTACTGATCACTTGTTTAAAATGGATTGCTGTAAGTGTCTAGTTAACAGTGCTGAGCTGTGTATACCATACAGCAGGAGCTCTGACCTGCAAGTAAAGCCAGAAGAAATAAATGGCAGTGACCACATTGAGTAAGAGTAACTAACATCAGTTAGTTACTAATGTCACTGCCTAGCAGAAGGATTTAAATAGCACAAAGAATCACAGTTTTAAACAGAAACATTTGGCCTTCAAAAAAAATAGTATATTAAATAACCAGATTGAACTGAAAACTGTAATTTTTAAATTTATTTCATTAAACGTCTTTTCATTACTGTACTCCTTCCAGTAACAAAAATGTTCTAAATAATGTGTACAGACAATAAAAAGTTGGGAGGGGAAGCAATGATGGCTTTAATTATGGAATCTTTTCCAAGTCCTGAACATATGGAGTCTAACACCATGAGAAGTGATGACTTCCGTGGCATGAAGCCTGGTCAGATTCAACAAAAACTGTTTGTTTACAATTAACTGCTCAGTGACCAAATTATCACTCTGCAGTTACACTGGAGATCTGGTGTCTTGCTGCAGTTGTATCTTCCCCTTTAATTACTTTATTATACATAGAGTTCCTCTGGAAATATGTGTTCGTAATGGGGAATTCTGACAGAATATGGTTGACTTCACCATAGCCCCCGTGCTTTATTTATGACCAACAGAAACTGTATACACTGACCAGAATGTTTTCCACAACACTTAAGGATGAAAGTGCTAAAAAATGCAAAATTAATAGAATTTATTATAGTAATTTTACTTTGTAGTCTTTGAATTGAAGGGGTTATTTCCATTTTGGTGCTTGGAGGACAGGAGATCAAGACACCTACAATTTTTTTTTTATTTTTTTTTATACTGATTTTATAAAATTGACTATGGGGTAAAGTAAGTGTACTCTTAGGAAACCTCCATTTCCTACCATCAGTACCAGCCATGATAAACATCATCCTTGGGCCTTAACCCTGTCCCCTTGTGAATATAGCTCTAAGAATCTCCTTTTCTCTCTGTGATTATATCTGAGATGATGTTATATTTTTTTCAGGAAGGCACATCTAAATGTTAGCAGATGGGAATTTTACTTTGCACAGAGCTTTTAGTAGGAGGTTGTTATTGTGAATCATGGATGAAGTCCTTACTTTGTAATCTTTGAAACAGTGTAATTAAAGGCAAGTTACAAAGTAATGTCATTTCTCTAAGTGTGTAAATATAGTATTTTTTTTCCTAGAATACCAATAATTCCGTTTAATACTCAATAGTTTAGATACTGCTTAAGACTGTAAGACCTTTTTCTTCTGCTGCTTAACACAAGTTTTGTACACACATGCTTCGCATGCACACAAATGCTACATACATTCAGAAGAAAACAGACTTGTTTCATAAGCACGACAAACGCTTTACTGAACTTTAAGCCACAACCAAGCAAAACAGAATGCATTTTGTCTATGGCTCATTTCACAGCTCCTCCCAGAGATGGATAATGGAGCTGATGCAGGGTTCACTGGTTTGGCAAAAATTAACAGTTTTGTCGAGGCAGCTGAAAACAACACAAGTTCAGAGACGATGCAGGCAGCCCCTGTACAGCTCACTCTCCTGTCTGACTGGCCTGCGGCTCCCAGAGCACAGAGAAGGTAGCATGTCACAGGCCAGTGTCTTGGAGACAGATGGACAGGTTGCCCCAGGCTCCAGAAAACCAAAGGACCAACTGGACAGGAACTACACTTCAAGCCCTTGAAATTCTCAGGAAAATCAAGAAATCCTTTTCTCTGCATCATGGTTTTGGCTGGGACAGAGTTAATTTTCTTCGTAGAGGCTCACACAATGCTGTGTTTTGGATTTTTGATGAAAATAGTGGTGATGTTTTTGATTGTTGCAGGGCAGTGTTTACATAGAGCCAAGGACTTCTTTTGCTTCTTGTGCTGCCTGCCAGTGAGGAGGCTGGGGGTGCACAAGGAGCTGGGAGGGGACACAGCCAGGGCAGGTGACCCAGACTGACCAAAGAGATATTCCGTACCATATGACGCCATGC
>VXAL01010531.1:1965-55930 GCA_013399475.1 Chauna torquata | reverse complement strand
CCCCCCCCGCCGGCTCGGCCGCCTTCCTCCACCAGCCTGTCTGCCTCGCCTCGGCTGGGGAAAGAGGCGCGGCCGGCTGTCACCCGCGGGTGACGGCGTCTCGGCCGGTCAGTCCATGGGAACGGCTCGGGGGGCGGCTCGGCCCGGGCCGGAGCCCCGCGGACCCCCGCGCCGGGCGGCCCCCACCGCGTCCCCCGCCCCAGCTGCTCCCTGGCCCCGCCGCGCTGGACGAACCGCGACAGAAATACCGGCCCTGATCTCAGCGGGGACACCACTTCTCTGGACAGCTTTAAACTGAACTGCTTAGATTTCTGTAATGCGGAGGGAACGGCCTGCTTTCAAAGACAGGGTATTTTGTTTCTGGGCTGTAGTTTTCACGTTCCTAATTTGATTTCCACTAAGATTAAAACAAAACGAAAGAAAACAAAACAACCAAACAGAGGATTTAGAGTTTTTAAAAGGAGACATAAATTATATATTAAATCAATATTTGTGGTTGGTTGCAGTATTGGATTTGCTCCACTAACGAGCAACCTCCTCCCAGTTTAGAAAACTTCATTTCAGTTTTAAAAGACCTATGGAAGCTTAAGCAATGAATAACTAAAAATCCAAATAGAAAGCAACAGGTTTTATGTTTCAGAGCTACAGAAAATTGAGCTTTAGCAATCTGAGTCTATTGTGAATCCCAAAGACAGACATAGATATAAATGCGTTACCCTTTTCTTCCTTTAAAAATGCTTCTTCAGACTGCTGTAAAACGAGAAGAAACTTTCATAACTTTGAATGTCCTCTGCTCTGTGTCTCCAGTCCAGGCTGAACTGGGGTCTGGATCCATGTCTGACAAGAGGTACTGGCAGAGATCTCTGAGCATGCTTACACCAGCCAACACTACTTATGCTTGGGGCAGGGGAGGGGAAAGGGTATGAGAAAGGGAAAGATGTGCTGGAATTATCTATATTGGATCAAGCCACAAAAAGTGTTTTGTGACCATGCAGTTTAATCTATTTAAATAGAAAATTTCCCCATGAAATGTTTAAGACTCCCCACTTTCCCCAGACATTTCTATCCTGGCAGAAACATGCTATAGATCTGATAAAAGCGACAACAAAGTCCCCCAAACAAATGCCCCACAGTATCGTCAGAGTTAAAAAAACGGTTTTTAGAATCTGCAGTTTCAGACATTGCTCAGAGCAACATTGTGAATCTTCCATTAAAACACATAACCAAGCAATTCAGCCCTCAGAGAGAAGAAATGGAAAAGGACGCTGGGAGAGAATTTTGGTTTCATGGCTGGTCAGAGAAGCATTTCTAACAGTATGGGTGAGTATTACCTCTTGGATACATCTGGAGAAAATCCAGAATGTCTATCGTGTAGCATGGGAATTGTCCTAGCGGGGCTCTGTGAAAGCTAAAAATGGTTGTACCTCTCATACTTTAAAAACAATGCTCTGTGTAAGTATTGCACCTTCCAAATTGCTGGATCCCAGCCCAGGTCACCCTGCTGGGTGTACGTTGCTGTGAGCCTCACCTCATTTTGCTGCCTACAGCTGAGCTCCTGTTCTCTAAGAGTGGTCGGCATGACTTCCAGCTACAAAAAGGGACAACTCCACGGGATGAAATTTCCTCTGTTGGACTGGAAACAAAGTTTTTGCTGCAGGAGCCTTTCCATTGCTAGAATGTAGTCAAAACTATTTGA
Organism: Chauna torquata; assembly: GCA_013399475.1. NCBI lineage: Eukaryota > Metazoa > Chordata > Aves > Anseriformes > Anhimidae > Chauna > Chauna torquata. The sequence goes on along the minus strand of VXAL01010531.1, from coordinate 54,234 downwards.
CTTAATGGGATAGCTTCTTGGGCAGTTGGTGACAGATTTGTTGGTGTTTTCATACATCTTTCAATTAAGAGAAAAGGAAAATGCTCAGACACACAGAGGAGCAGAGACTCAACCCTTACAAACACTTACGTGTGGCCACAAATCCCAGCCTTGCATATGCCTGCCAAGGTAGTTTGGCAGGCTGTCAGCATTGTCCTGCAGAATGTAGATTAGGGACGGGAAATGGATTATAAAATGTTTTAAAAATTAGTAAACCTGAACAAAATTTGATAGGACTAAAAAAAAAAAAGAGAAAAAGGCACATGACCATCCAGATGGTTCTCCCAGGCTTCATAGACCCGTTGAAAATAGTGAGGGTCATAAAAGGAAAAGAAATTCTCCTCCAAGGAAGCAAACAAACAAACAAACAGACAAATGAAAAAGGCACAAGGGTCCTGTAATGACAATGCTGGAAAACACAAGCAGAGGTCAGAATCTGCTCCCTCTGTAATAACATCTTGTTTTATTGTTTATACTAAACAGTACTTGAAGCATATTTTGCTATTAGGCAGAGTCAATATAATCCTTCCAAATCGACTTTCACATTTCAGAGCTATTTACACCCACTCTGCTGATTCGTAATATACACTCACAAGAGATGAAGACGATGTAAGCCAGGTGTTATCTGCAGCCTATTTTAACTTGCACCTTGTTTCTCTTTCTTGGCATTCCCATTGCGGTTGGTTTGGTAGGTGGACGTAGGCCTCAGGGAGTTTGTACAAAATGGACTTGAAGGAATATCATATGGTATAGATGATGCCATTACACACATATCAGGTCTAGGGAGTGTTGTGCCCAATGTGATCTTTTCACTGAAATCAGAAGACACCTTCCAGCTTGATAGGACAGAGCTGGATTATACTGTAATCTTTTGCTCAAGTGGCTCAGAAGGAAAATGTCATTTTCCAATTTGATACCTAAGTGGCTGGTTATGATTTTAAACTATCCAGTGACAGACAAAAACAGATAAAATGGTTGTGTGCTTGAACTGCTATAGTCCAAGCACAGGTCTTGTGAACCAAAGTGGGTTGTGAAATATTTGGGAAGCTATTAAATTTGACACATAAGCATTATGTCTTTAAAGTCGAGATCTCACTAGACATTCATTTCTAAATGGGCTTTGGAGCAGTGCTGCCAGGTGAAGCGAAGCAGGCTTGCATCTGAAGATGAACACCTGAACCATCAGATACAGCACCTAGATCACACTTATAGGTGTTGATTGGACTTGGGTTTGGCCAGCTGCCTGTCATCCAGATGCTAATCTCAGACAGAGATTGCGGAAAAGTTACATCTAGTGCAGATGAAAGGGCAGGCTAGGTGTTGCCTTCAAATTGGTGGCCATTTCATCTCCATCATCTTCCAGCCTCCTTCTCTAGTTTCATATATGTGGTGGACAACATGGGTAATTCACATGGCACTGTGCAGGCGAAGGCCCTGGGCTAAGGCAGGCTGCCAGTGGTAGCCTTTGGGGTTTGCCTTGAAGGGAGTTTTTTTGCATTTGCAATCCCTTGAGTGCAGGAAAGGACCAGTCAGAGAGTGAGAGCATTCATGACAGAGAATTGGCTCAGTCTGCTTTGGAGAAGAGGCCTGACACTTGCTTGACGCTGAAGAGCAGTGTCAGGAATTTCAGCTCCTGAAGTGGAAATGACTACTCTCTTCACACTGGGCAGATTATTGTAAACCTCAGGTCAGGTCAGGGCTGAGCCAAAGAAGGTCTGATCTAGTTGAACTACCTGTGGAAAGGTGCCTTGAGCAAACTTCACTCTTTGCCTCTGTTGTAACCTGTCCTAAGAGCTACAGCCAGCTTTGCTCAAGCTAGGCAGGTGGCTTTTCCTTCTCCATTTGGATGCTCATCCATGGGCTCTCTCCCAGCCTCTGGCTCTAAAAGGGGATGTCTCTTTGTCCAAAACAGCCTTGTCTGTCTGGGCTTGCTGGGGCACCTGCGGCTCTGACCAGGAAGACCAACAAACTGCTGGTTGTACCCACAAATGTCTTTTACGCTGTCTGGAAAGCTAACAGTAACAGGACAGTAGCACAATTATTGGTTGGGCTTGGTTCACAACTTTAGATGTCCATGAGCATACGAAGTTTGTAGGCCCTGTTTTTTTCTTACACTGTACAAGGGGAAATTATCTCTAACAAACAAGCAAAAACCATTTATATGTAAAACAGATGCAGTGATTGTCCTTTTTGATAGGAATTGTATTTAGGATATAAAACTATGTTCTTTAATATCACGTTTGTCTTGTTCTTGTGGTGTGTATCTGTAGTTAGATGGCAGTAGATTTGGTTGCAACACTGGGAACTCCCAGTTTCAAAGCTCTCCTCGCAAAGACTAATGCCCTGTTTTAACCATCTTTTGTGCAGAGGGAAACACATCCAGATAGCAAATAAAAAAAGCTGGAAACCCACTGGATCAAGTGTGTTCCTTGAAGAATATTGCGTTCTTCAGAAGAATTGCAGAAGGCACGAATTTAGTTTATGTCTTGAGCCAGTGGTTATGCTGCCTTATTTTGTCATAGTTCAGTGCACTTGCATTTAATCAAAACACCATACAGGTCAAAGAGGCAATTTTCCACACTGCACTTCAATTACAGGCACCTATTGTAGTGCCCTTGGGCCAGCTGCCTGAAAATACCATTTTCGGTAGCCCTTAGAAGTTATTTCCCCCCTTTTCTTTGGGCAAGCCAGCCAATTGCTCAAAATTGCTGGCTAAAATTTCTCTAGTTTTTTAAAATTACTACAATGAAATTACTGTCATATCTGTATTTGGAACCTCATTGTCTTCTGCAGTTCCATAAAACTTTAAAAAAAATCAAATTTACACAAATTTCAGATAAGCACTGGTCGGCTTAAGCAAGGGAAATGGAAGGTAACAAGCAATCTCTCTCTTTCCATCAAACCCCTTACGTAGCTGTGGCTTTTTCAGTAGGGACAGGCAAAGCAATGTTTCCTTCTGAAATTTAAGTAAATGTGTGTGGGATGTTTCTGAGAACGTTATAAATTTTCAAAGCATTACAATAGCATGTGATCTCTTGCAAAAGGTCACTGTAATAATGTAAAAAGAATATTTTAATTATTAAAATTAAAGACAAGTAACACCTTGTGTTCTCTCGATTCAGTCATCTCTTAGGAGTTTAAGAACCATTCAGAAGAGAAAAATGTTTTGAGAAATACAAAATAGCAGCTGTGTTTAGTGACTTATGACATAGCCCATTATGTCCTATAATACAATGCTAATACTGACATCATGGAATTATGTGAAAATAACCATGTAAAAGGCATTAGCCATATTCAGAATTGAAATAATTTACAGATGTTTTAGAATTTTACAGTTTACCATTAAAGAATATCATATATTTTATACCAAAATGGTCTTTTAGCTAAACTGTTTCCTTCTCCCATATGTTACTGTCCAAGCACAAGAATTTCTGAGATAGTCATGCTATTTGCCAGAGATGAGTGCTTCTAGATGTGCCCCACTACGCTCCCACCCCTCAAGTGTGCAAAGTCTCAACACCTGCCTTTGCAGGAATATCAGCATAGGCATGGGCATCTGCATCAGGGACCTGCTTTGAGAGCACAATTTCTTGTTCAGTTCCCAGCTGTCTGTAGGATATTCCTGTTCTTACCCACTGCTAAGCATTAGTGCTGTGACGCTGTTCTCAGAAAACTCCATCAATCTCACTGTAAAGAAAGAGATTTATGTACCTGGACGTGTAATCATTGTAATAAGTAGTAGTATTTATAAAAGCATGTGAAGAATATTATTGGAACTGAAGACTTTTGTATATAAAAAAAGCATAAGACTGTTTTTTACAAGTTTTTTTACTTACTTGTAACTTCACAGGCAGTCTGATGTTGCCCCATGAAACATTACCAGGTTGCTGAAGACATAGTTGCTAATTTTTTTTTTAGAGAGAAAAGTAGCAGTGAATTACGGAAAATCAGAAATGCACCTGCATGGCAACAAGCAAAGAATCTCAATCGTCTTCTGATACATCACATAGATATCTTATGATTTCACTCAAATAGTGAAAGTCCCAATCATGACTCAACTCTCCAGTTGGAAACATTTTAATTTTCAGTAGCTGTATTTCACTAAACCAGATAAAGAAATGAGAAATAGCAACATATATCCTGGAAGGAGAAACAATCATATTTCACTCTAAGAACTTCCTTCAGATTTTGATAAAGAGAAAAAAAGTAATGATGTAATTTCACTCATAATTCAGTGAACTCTTACTGTTGTATTTCAGCAAGAAAGGATGATTATGGTCAGCACTCTGGTTGCAGGGAAAGCTTCCTGTTTATTGAGCAATTGAATTTCTCCTTTTCTTTCCTGGTGGATTTTAGGATTTATTGTATGCGGAAGATTAGTAACTGTAGTAGTGATGTGAAATAATGTAATACAGAGTAGATTATGACAGAGAGCAAAATAATTCACATATATAATCCCTAGCAGAAGTCTTTATGACCATAATAAAGATTTGCATTTTTTTTTCTTTTGTGCATTTGTGATCAGTACGTGTAGAGTTTTACCATTTTAGTCTTGTGTTACAAAGTAGCTTGGTAAATCTACACTTCTAAAGCCAGTCATTATGGTTATTATTCTGGAATGCTACTGCTTTTTGGCGTCACATCTTACGAATAGGGACAGTATTTACTGGAATGAAAATCTGTCAGCAAGATTGTAGAGTGGATCTGTACCACATGCTGCTTATTATAAACTTGACTTGTATCTTCTTCTGGATGTCATTCCCCAGAAAAGTGTGCACAAACATCCCCATAGGCTGTAACTTTGCCTTCCTTGTATTACAGTCCCAAAGAGATCACTTTATTAATATAAACAGTTTACATTTGAAACAAAACAACGTGGATTCCTCCCAGAGTATTGCACATGGAGTATATATCAGTATACTCTTAGTTGCTACATCCTGGGTCAGAGTGACCTGCACTTGAGCTCAAGAGCACTGACAACTGCACAGCTGGCTGTCATTCTCCTGAAAAGTCAATTTTTAATAAAACCAGAATGTAAGGGCTATTCAGGTTAAGAAATAAATAAGACAGCTGAAGTACCCTTGGCACTGAAGACTGAAGATCAATATTAGGGTGCACTTTCTGTGTGCCATTAAATGGAAGAGGAAAGGAGAAAACAAAGTGCTTCTCCTCCCTGGTAACTTCGTCTTTCTTCCTGAAGAAGCTGGGAAAAAAGGAAAAAAAAGAATCATGTTAGAGAAATCCTGAATTCAAATCTACAATTAGCTATTTTTGTTACATACTGAAATTTAATTCCATCAATTTTGTTATGTTACGTTGCAACACTAACATCAATTAGTGTTGTCGCTGAAGCTAGAGATATCCTTACAATCAGAATCACAAGCCACAGCAAGCAAGTCATGTTTAATCCTTTGATACCAATAATGGACAGGTCTGTCCATGCAGCCTCCTTCTTTTTCTTCTATATCCCCATCAAAACAGGAAAATTGACACGCATCACAATTCCTCTCTCTCTCTCTCTCTCTCTTTTTTTTTTCTTTACAATGCATACAAAAGCAGCAGGAGGGAATGCAGGAGAATAGCAGCACTTAATCCCTGTCCCCAAGCAGACAAATGTTTAATAAAAAATGTATTGCAGGAGGATGAAATTCAAATGTTAAGCCTGGGATATAGCCAGTCTCTGGAAGAGGGAATGATGAGGAGGTGAAGGGAACTCACCTCTTGCACTCCGTACTAGCATTAGGTGAAGTAAGCTTCAATTATCAAACATCTCATTCATGCCAGCATTTTTAAAATCAGATAGAATTAATTTTTTAAAAACCCTTTGACAGTGTTCTTCTTCCATTGGTATTATATGGTATGAATATAACAATAAAAATTAGGAAGTTAATCATAGCATGTATGAAACAGTTCTTAACAATGATGCCAGACATAAAATGCCTGTTGCTCAGTGCACCTGTAGATACACAAATTTACATACATGGATTTTTCCTGTAGATACACAAATTTACATACAGGAATTTTTAGTGAGAAATTTCAGGGAACAAGCAGGACACACTGGAAAAAAAGCACCAAGTCCTTTCCCCAGGGCAAACCCCAGAGGTTCCTCTCTTTCTACTTGTCAGTCTCATCCTGGTAACCTCAGTTTTGCACATTGATTTTTACTAACAGATCTGGGTTATCTCTTAATCACTGTTTTGGTGAAGAGGAAGCTTTGTAAAATGATATACGTATGCATTTCAGCTTACAGTGCATGGCAATTGTTATAGATGCTCGTGCTTCAGTTCTCTGCAACTGCGCTATCCTGCAGGCTGGAATACATCCCTTGGAAACGAATGGTTTGTATCTGGAGCTGGATCCAGTTAGTCTTTTTCACTTATTGCAGTTTGGATGAGGGCTTATGACTGCAATACTTGGCAGACGAGCAGTCAAGCCACATTAACTCAAATGCGTTCAATATAAGGTTGGCTCGACTGCATGGCCAGCTGTATGCCAGCAGACATGGACTCTATGACGAATGCACTACATTGCCCAGCGCTGAAGTCTTACATTTTCAGTGAAAAAATATGCTGTAACTGTAAACTGCGTAAGTCAGAATCTGAATCTAAGGGAGGTCTCCGAAAAGGAAACAACCAAAGGGATTATTGTCCACCCAGAATGTAGACCTCACTTGGTTGTATTTTACCATTTGTTTGCCAGGAGCCCTATTCAAGTATTTGCTTCATGTTGCTGTCTCCAGATTTACTGTAATGTCTTGCAGCTGCATATTTAAGAGGTTTAACATTACTTTAAAGATCCACGTCCCTTAATTGTAATCCTTAGTGAGGCTGATTTACAGTTCAGCAAAGTTCCTTTATAAAGGATTTGCAGTGCTGCATAACCAGGAGTGATTTGCAAACGAGATTTTTTCTACAAGAGGGCTGATAAATGGCCAGAAGGAGCTGTCAGTTAAAATGGGCCATATTGACAACAGTTGGTCAGAGCACAGGTGTCTTCATACTACTTGCGGCTTTTGGGGTGAAGGGGTTTACAGAGCAGGACATTATGGAAACTGAGCACCTGGAGTCCTTTTTTTCTTTGCACCTTCATACAGAGGTTGAAGTGGAGGTACCTGTATCACTGGGAAAAAAAGGTTCAAACATTCATAGTGAATGATTTACTGGGATTTTTTTTTTTTTTTTTTTTCCCTGCTCGCAAGCTCTTCATGAAAATGCTGCCTTTTTTTAACATTTTGATACCTACCTTTTCCTGGTGCTGTAGCATTGCCACTGGCTTTGGAAAGTTACACTGGGCATTATTTGTTAAGCATTTGGTGAACACATTCTGAGTGTTCACGGACAGTGTTGTTGCCCATCTCTCGTTCTTCATCTGTGGGTATGATTGATTGTATAGGCTCCGCTCTGGGATTAGAGGATACTCTTTCACAGCAGCAAAACGGGGCATGGCCAGCAAAGAGGCGGCAGCAGCAGATAGGCAGTTTTGGATGAAGATGCTTTTTCCTCAGGTGCAGTGCCCACTTTTGTGGGAGGAATCATCCTTCCCCAAACAGTCACACAACATCTCCAATGATGCAGGTATTAACAAGAGCTGATTAAGATGAATATCTGGTGTAAAAGAGCAGCAGTTCAAAGTAGGACTAATAGGACAAAGCAGTTGTAAAAAATATTTTTGCAGAATTAAACCAGCTTTATGTTTGACATGACTCCTTATTTATATTAAATCTTTCTGCTATTTAAAACATGCTTAAAATGAATGTTACATTTCTGTATGATCAAAACTAAAGGAATAAATGATGGAGTTAGTAATTTTTAATTATTGTTAATAGCTATATCATCTATACATATCTGATGCCTTCTTTCATGTAATGTTGAACAAACTGTTAATGATTTCCCTTAATCAAATGCACATCTTTTTACTGTTAGTGCCCTCCAGCAAGCAAACATTTCTCTTAATTTAGTCTCTTTTCCAGTTCGCAAGGCCTTGTGGGTTGCACTGTAAAAGATTTAAGAGCTTCCAAAATGTGAGCAAGGACAACTGTTACCACTGGTATAAATTTGTACAAACTTTCTCTGACCAGTCTTATAATAAAGATCTTGTTAGTAATATACAAACAAAAGCAAATAAGAAAAGGGAACAAAATCTGCTTTTACCCTTGGTTATGTCAATGTATGATTTTTTTCATAGTATATTTCATGTACGCAGTATGTTTGCCCAACTACTGAATCCTTTCCTGCAGGTATTGTTTAACACTGTTTATGGCCATTTCAGTCAGCTAAAATAAACTGTGCCATATTGAGGACAGACTAGTACAGAGAACAAGTAAATTCAGCAGCTCTGTGTTTAAAAGTCTGTCCTTCAATGTGTCCCTCTCACCCCAACCTCAGACTCTGTAGCAGATGTAGCAAGATCTGAATGGAGAAAACACCTGAATGTACCTTAGTTACTCTGCGCCTTCGTGTGTGGGTTGCTCATGTCAAGGCTGTGATATCTACCTGCATTTCACAACCTCTATCAATCAAAGAACCATCTAAGACTTTCAGAAAATTACCTGAGGACAGTCTAATTATTTTGAAAATAATCCACATACCGTTTTTGCAATGCTCACAGAGTAATTTTCCTTTCCAACCAAATACAAGCTGGCAAACTTTCAATGTTTATTACTTTTCATCTTCCCAAAGTTTATTCCTTTCCTATTCACAGAGAGGTTTGTGTGTTTTCATAACATTCTGCAGTTGTAGCATTTCATAATTTATGACCCACCAGTGATTCATTGCACACAGATTGATAAATTGCTAGACAGGGACAATACAGGGGACATTCAGTCTCTTTTTTTTTTTTTTTTTTTTGAGTCTTATGAATATATTACTTTGGCTTTCAGAAATATGTGGCCATCAGAATTAATTATTAAAAAAGTAATAGCCTCAACTCTCTCTGGAGATTTCTGAATACAGAATACAGAGTTATTTTGACTTGTTTTTCCTGAACAAATTCAACTCCTTTCTACCACAAGCATTAACTGACAAAATGGACAAAATGAAGCAATTTCTCTTCTGTGAAAGAAAGCATGGAACAAATAGGAAAATCAGTGGTGTCTAATATAGCAAGAGAAACTCGTCTAGTAGCATAGTTGCAGTCCTTGAGGTCAGCTGAGATTGTTGTTGATATGAAGACAATAAGGCTTATTTAATGATGCTGGTCTACTTTCATTTTATTGTAAGGAGGTTATGTACAATGTGAAAGGTTACTCACTTTGCATAATACAAACAGAACAGGCTGTCATCATGAAAAATGTGACAAAAATTAACCAGTGCAAAGCATGTAACTCTCATGCTATGGTTATACACTGACTTGAACAAGCATGTTAGCTTCATACACTGGCTGCAGTTGCCGTAAAGCTAGTGATCAAGGCTGTTGATTGTTAAAAGAACTGCTCAAGAAAATTAACCTTTTGTTCCCCCTCCTCCCTGTCTACTTCACTTTTAGAAGTGCACGGGCTGGCTGCATGTGACACCAGGCACGTGCTGACTGGCTCACATGAGCCCGCAGCACACCAGCAATGACTCCTGCATCTGCATGGGTCAGAGCATGGGCTTTTTTGGGTAGGGCAGGTGGCCCGATTGGGGTATCTTAGTGATTTTGTCTGGCTTTTGCCAACTGCGTTGATACGCGTTGCTATAACACAAGAAACATGACTAGACAGCATCAAAACAGTGTTGCGAATGGCAAGACAGAGTTAGAGGTAAATGTTCTTTAGTCTTTGGGCTGGGGTGGGTTATTTTTGTATTGTTGTGTATTTTTAAAATAGAAGCAAAAAAGTGAGCAGATGATGTCCAGACAAGTTAGACTTTCCAGTTAACTAGAAATGGGCAGGTCACTGCTGTGAGCCATGTATTAATCTGCTTGAACCACAGCAGTGCCATTAATGGCCATTTCCATCCATGCCTATTATTTAGTCCCACTGACATATGTATTTTCAGGGACCCGCTGAATAATTCATCAAGCCTTGCATGGGTTCATTGAGGGAAGTAAGGACTTCCTCCTAGGCATTGTGGCCCAGAAATTGAACACATTTTCCACTTGAGTCATTCTACCTTTTTTTTTTTTCCTGAGAGTTTACTGAAAACACAGCTTAAGGAAGTAAAACAGAGAACTGGTATCTACACATCTGATATGTAAGAGAGACAAATACCTAATTCTAAAATGTTGTCCTGTCTGAAACGTTTTTATTTACAGCTATTGCTGCTTGTCTCCTTCAATACATTCTGCATAAGAACTAGTCTTCATCCTCTTATCCCTTCACTATTTCTTTTTTTCTCTTTCCCAAGTCCATAGCAAGTCTGTTGTTTGGTTTCAGGCCAATGGATCAAGTTAAAAAGTACTTTTCCAATGCATTTAATTGGTACTGTCTGGCATACCTCTTGGCAAGAGCAGATGCATGGTTGCTTTCCAGGTAGGCATTCTTTGCACAGCCAAAATATTCTGCCAAATTAACAGAGAAAAGTATGGTGGTCTCTTATGCTTGTCTTGCTCCCTTATACCAGCAGCCTGGACTTCACCAGTTACAGGTTTTAATAGAAAAAGAGCCTTCTGAACAACATAATAAATTATAGCAGTATTTTGTATATGGCTGACTAGCAGACTCCTGATTCTTTTTCTTTAAGAAAACTAAGGTTATTATTTTTCCCCTGCTAGTGAATCTATAAAAGTAACATACTAATTGAAAATCCTCCCTGGTTAAACAGTCATTATGCTATGGCAGCATGTCCTATGCTAGGTTTTGGCAAGCCAGCTATAAAGCATAATTGTATCTGCAGGAGTGGGGCTAGATAGGAGCAAATCTTAAGTTAGGCTAACAGCTTTCATTTGTTTATCAGGAAGGACATGCATATTATCAAATGACTGTAACTGACACCCTCAATTATATCTGTCAAATACCTATGGATTCTTTAATACCATTGAAGCAATTTAGAAAAGACCTTAGCAATAGAGGGATAATGATTCCAGAGTAAGTACTTAGGGCACTTCGTTCTTCTTTTGAAAGAACAAATTCAAGGAAGGAGAAAGTAAGCCAAAGAAAGCATGCAATTTATATTTAGTGCAAAGCATATAAATATAAGGACAATTTATGCTTAACAGTCATCTATTCCCAGAGGATTAAGGACAGAGTATAGTAGCTTTTGAGATAAGACTACAAAATTGAAGCAGAATGTTGATGCATGACCTCATTTTCCCTTTTTAAAATCAGGTTCTTAGCAATCTACTGTACGCTGCAGATTTAGCATAGCCAAAACCTTTTTGGTTGATGAAAAATAAAACTCTCTTAGAAAATTCAGGGCTAAAGTGGAGCTCTGGTGTCTCTTCCATGGATATTGGATGGGTCCCCCATGAAGGAAAAGACTTAAAGTTAAACGAGGAGAAAATAATAGCAAATATTCAGGTGGAAACATGTTCAAAAGGGAAAAAAAAAATCAACAGATTTGCTGCAAATGATCCCATTAAGAAAGACTTTTCTTGGGGGAATAGATTTGAAGAGAAAGGGACATTTGGAAAGCTCTGTCATACTGATTTGCTTTCAATGTGTGTATATATTTCCTAAATCCAGGTTCAGTTATGAGGTAGTTAAGAGGAAATAAGTGGGCCATTCAAGGCGACTCAGTTCAATTCTAATAATTTCAAATTACTTACTTAAACCATGACTGAAGATCAACAAGCATAATCCCTAAAATTGGTCTAATCATATTCCTTCTTTTATATATATATCTCAACTATTTCCTCAAAAAAAAATTAAATATTTTGTGAAAATAGTCCTGTTAAAACATGGTAACTGCATATAATTTATATTCTGCTTGATATTTCTTGAGTAATTTTAAAGTAGTATCAATAAAAGTTAACTTTTAAAAATGGTAACATTTTTATTACTTTAAATGATGGAAAACATTACTTTTGTAGAAGTTGATTCTTCATCTCAAGCCACATTTGAATGGAAATCAGAGGGCAATTAAAAAGCACAACAGGAGATTGTTAATTCAGTAAATTTTCTGATTGAAGTAAACATTTTTTCAAAAAACAGAAGTGAACAAAAGTTTTTCAGTGAACAGAAGTTTATGAAAATATTGTGCTTTTAAAATTGGTCAACTTATTCTACAAGGGAAATAACATACGTGAATCAAACAGTTCCAGTCATCACATCCTTCAGGATTTCAGACTGGAAAGTTTAATTTTCTGTTTAATTTATGCATCATAGGAAGTAAATAGGCTGTATTTTATTTCCTCAGCTCCTAATAAATTCTCAATTTTGAATGATGCAGCTGTTGAGATGAACTCTAAAAGCACTTAAAGTCAAGAAAGTATCTGCTTTGAACTTGCAGAATGAGGCCAGCCTGACCACTTCTGGGCTAACCAAAGGTCACAGCCTGCTATTGAGGGCATTGTCCAAATGCCTCTTGGACACTGACAGGAGTGGGGCATCAAGCACCTCTCTGGGAAGTCCGTTCCAGTGTTTGACCACCCTCACAGTCAAGAAATTGTTCCCAATGTCCAGTTTGAAGCTCCCCTGGTGCAGCTTTGTGCTGTTCCCATTTGTTCTGTCATCGGTGACCAGGGAGCAGAGACTGGTACCTCCCTCTGCACTTCTCCTCAGGAAGCTGCAGAGAGCAATGAGGTTGCATCTCAGCCTCCTTTTCTCCAGGCTGGACAACCCAGGTGTCCTCAGCCTCTCCTCCCAGGACATGCCTTCCAGCCCTGTTACCAGCTTTGTTGCCCTCCTCTGGATGCTTTCAAGGACCTTAATATCCTTTTTATATCATGGGGCCCAGAGCTGCACACAATACTCAAGGTGAGGCCACACCAACACTAAGATATAGCAGGAGAATCACCTCTTTTGACTGGCTGTCTATGCTGTGTTCAATGCAACCCAAAATGCGATTTGCCCCTTGGCTGCCAGGGCCCGCTGCTGGTCACGTTGAGCCTGCTGTTGACCAGCACCCACAGGTCCCTTTCTGCTGATCTGCTCCCCAGCCACTCGTCTCCCACTGTGTGCCTGGGTCTGGCATTGCTCCATCCCAGGTGCAGACCCTGGCATTTGCCTTTGCTGAACTGCATGCCATTGATGATAACCCAATGCTCCAATGTCTTTAGATCCCTCCACAAGGCCTCTTGTCCCTCCAAGAAGTCAGCAGCATGTCCCAGTTCAGTATCCTCAGCAACCTTGCCGAGGATGCATTCCACTCCTACATCCAGATCACTGATAAAAATATGAAACAGGACTCGCCCTAAAACTGAGTCCTAGGAAACACTGCTAGTGACTGGCTGCCAGCCAGATGTAGCACCATTCACTACGACCCTTTGAGCTCCACTGTTCAGCCAGTGCATCACCCAGCATAGTGTGAACCTGTTTATCTCACAGTTGCACAATTTGTCCAGAAGGATGCTGTGAGAAACAGTATCAAAGGCCTTACTAAAATCCAGAAATATTACATCCACTGCTTTCCCTTCATCCACCAAGCAGATGACCCTGTCGTAGAAGGAGATCAAAATACTAAGGCAGGACCTTTTCTTTTCCTTGATGAATCCATGTTGACTATGCCTTATAACAGTAGTTTAACAAGATGTGGTTTTAGGCTGTTGGTAAGAAACCACCACCAGTCCAATAGAGTGAATTCTCCAAGCCTTCTTTGATAATATTTTTAAATTAGATTTAATAAGATATCAGTAGTTTAGTTCTCACTGTAGGCAATCAATATTTTTTATTTAAATTATGAATATAGTGTAGAAAGTGACATTTTAAAGCCAGTGAGGTATTGTCATTTTCTTCGTTCTGAAATCTCTTACAAAGTAAAGTTTTACTGTCTACAGTAAAACATTAAAACTCTGTTTAAAAAAAAAAAAAGTTATCCCTCCAAGGCAAAATAAGGAAATAGTGGAAATCCTACTACTCCAGTTATGATATCATGTCTGTAACTACTGCTTGTGATATACCCAAACCAAAAGACCTTGAGGCTTTTGTAGGCTGTAAACCCAAATGGGAGCACAGGGTGTATATATAAGGAACCAGAGAGGTCATACAGGCAAGATAATAAGGTACAGGCATGGAGGAGCCAGCAGACTTCAAGAAAGGAAAGGATATAAACATAATAAATTAAAGTTATACATGCTGTTTTCTGCATGAGATGGAGGGAAGGATGAGAAGGCAAAAAGCTTAGGGAGTGAGATCTGAGCACTCCTGGCTTTCACATCCTAGCAGGCTCAAAGAGGTTTATCCAAGGGTGGCACTTTCCTCAAGCGGCCAAACTTTTGTCCCTCCCAAGGTCTATGGGCCTTACTGTGTCTTGTAGGTGGCAATGTCAGACCAATGCTTAGGCTTTGCTTCTTTACATACAAGAGGAAGAATTTTTTTTTTAAAGGTATGTTTTTTTTTTGGGGGGTGGTGGTGGTGGTCACATCTCACTGCCCGCCTGTCTGTGACTCTGTCAGTGTCCTTTACAGCCTGCATTGCACCTTCCTCAGACCCGTGCTGACACACAGAGCCACCATCTTGTGAAAAAGAGCAAGTCACTTATGTATCTCTGCAGATACCAAGGGGGAAGGTCCCTCGGCAGCAGCCCTGAGCAGCCAAGCCCACTGGGCCAAGCTCAGTGCTACAGGCCTACCTAGCACAGCCTCCCTCCCTTCCCCACCACCCCAAGGCAATCCTCTAGGGAGTGCTCTTCAAAAAGGCAACCTTGCTTTTTTAAAGAGCTGGTATCAGCTCTTTTTAATACTTGCTGTGATTAACACAGCAGGAAGCAGTTACATTTTAGGTTTCCTCAAAAGCAGAATATCTCCAGGCCTCCGAGCTGCTGTTAACTTGTTCCAGCCCTAGCCTCTCTGCTGAACCTGCTGACAAAAACATTGCTAATGCTAAATGTGATGTTCATTTTGTAGATCAAGACTTACCCAGCAGAAGCCAGACTCGCATCCCTGTTTTTTTTTGCATTTTTTTGTATTTTAAACCAGCATCTGCACATATGACAGCCCTTTGCCTTGCATAACTAATAGTGACTCCCTACTGTTTTCCAGACTCGTCTGCCTCTTCTCTCCACCCTCACTTTGTTAATTATTATTTTGGTAGAGAAGCAAGAGGAAGGATTTTAAGGCTGGTGGAGGAAAAGAGAAAGAAGGAAGGACATAGGTGTGCAGCAGGGAGCTGGGGCAATCGCTGGCTCAATTGCTGCTTGAAGAGAAAGCTGTCATCCGTGGCCCAACCTGCCTTGTTGTCCCGCAGTTCCTCCCTGTGGACACACGTACCGGGACAAGTGCATCTGAGCCTGGCCCAATTAGGGGCCTCTATAGGCCATTTTCAAAGTAAAATTCTTAGAAGTGTGAACGTCTAGAAAGCATGAATAGTGCTAGCCTGCCCTTCCAGAAGTCACGAGCACAATTGCCATGAGGGCTAGGGAGCTGCTTTTTTTGACTCACATGCAGTAAGCAGCATGCATTCTTCACCAGTGTCATTGCCGAGGAATGTTTCAAAGTCTCTTTTATATTTTGGTGGATGACTTTTCCCCAGGCAAAAATGATAGGCATACAGCTCAAAATCAGTCTTTTTTTTTTCTTTTTTTTTCTTTTTTTCCCCTTCCTTCTTTGAAAAGACAGAAAGAAAGTACCGCTGCTGCATCGTGGGCAAAAGGAGAACATTGTTACGGCAGCTTTCATTTAACTGCAGCTGCAAACATTATGTTAGCAAATCAGCTCTCTGCTCTCATTGAATTTACTCTCTACAGCCCTATAGTTTGGGTAAAGCTTACCAAAATGTGTGAAACACTCAAAAGCAAGAAGCCATTTAGAACAGAAACAGCAATGAAAAGTAATTGACCAGAGCCAGCAAAGCCCTGGATTAAATTACCAGTGATAGATCAAATGACAACTGCACAGCTTTGAATAACAGCTTTGCATCTTTCTCTGACATTCAGGCCAAGATTTTCAAAGCTGATTTAAAAACTGAGGTGTCCAATCCCTGTTAATAGCACCTTTGAAGAACTCCAGCTGCATTCGCTCCAGAGTTCAGGGGAATAAAAACCTCCTCTTTATCGTAAAAACCAAGAGAGGTCAGCAGGTAGCATGAGTATTTGCACCAAAGGTTTAGAATAGTCAGTATTGCTGAGTATTGCAGGAGAAGATACTATCATTTCAGCTAACTCTGCCCTCTACCATCCAGTGTGGGGACTGGAGTGTCCCCTTTCAGATGCAGCAGCATGAAGACTCATATCAGAGGAGGCATTTCCGGTAGTTTCATGTTTAGAAGAAAATCCAGAGCAGGAAAGTCCCTGGCTTCCACCTCCTACAATTCATCTGAATGACATGCATCATGGCCCTACATGGCTGTATGCTTTGGAAGACTTGAAGGAGTCTCCTCCACCTCCTGTGAGCTGAGGAAGTGTAAGGAAGACCCTGTGCTATGGAAAGTGCAGTGGCTATTTTCTTCCTAGGCCTAAGGGGTGAGGAGGGAGGTATAAGGGGTAGAGGAAGACCTCAGCTGTCTCAAAAGTGCTGATTAATCATCAGGGAACATATTCTGCATCCAAAAAAGGGATTAACAAGTACTAAAGTCCATTTGTGCAATTACACCTGCAATTCTTTCACAAAGAGTGGAAAACACAGACTAGACACTTTTTTTCTTTTGACACTGGCTAGTATCTGGCTTTTTTAGCTCCTCATCTTCTCTATATCAAAAGAGATTCTTCAGCTAGTGTAATTTGGCACAGATCCATTAATTTCAGTGGAGCTATAACAGTTCATGCCACAGGAGGACCTGCTCTCAGGACTAATGAATGCTGCTGTTGTTGCTACAGGATCTGAATGTCAAAAAGGCTGTGCCAGCAGCCTTCCCGAGACCCTGCTGGTAGCCTTTGGTATCAAGTACCTTTACTGCTATGCTCACAAGACTACTATGAATGAACATTTCAGCTGGGACTTTTAAAATATATATTTTATTATGTTCTCCATTTCCAGTAAAATTGCTGCCATTATGTTCACTGAATCACAGAATGGCTGAGGTTGGGAGGGTTGGCATTATTAATCAATAAAAACAGTCTCTCTTTTGTACACAGAGAAGAACAGATGCTGAAGTAAAACTTTAAAGTCACTGAACTCCTTCCCTGAAAGATTTTTTTTCTTTTTTCTTTCTTTCTCTCTCTCTCTCTCTCTCTCTTTGATATTTGGAAATAATACTGCATTTTAGACCATACAGAATAAGAATTAGAATAAGAATATTGAATTACAGAATAATCCGCAGTAAATGATATTTTGCAGATATGCATTTCAATGTATTATGCTTATATGGCTATGAGATGGATAGCATTCTCTCCTTTTGAATATTCATATTTTAATAAGGACCACATGTATGTACATACCCATATGAAGCATGCCTGTAGCATGTTAGCAGAATAAACTGAATTCTTTTTTGGGCCTCGACTTTATTAATTTTAAGTAGGTAGCCTACAGTTATGGGATGTACATCAAGAGAAAAAAAAAATATACTGAAGTCTCTAAGCCAAACTTTGTATTCTTTCTTTTACACTTTTGTGTTCTTTTTGGTGTGTGTTCCTGCCAGTTATGTGTACCTCTGCATGACCATAGCATAAAGCAAAGAGTAAAAATTTTGCCAGCCCTGGGCACTTTTCATCAGCAGCCAGGATACGTGTTTTTCTGATGTCTGAGGAAGGCTTTGGCTGATGTGAGATTAACAGAAAAAAATAAAGCTTTTCTGCCCTTGAAGAGTAGAGAGTTCAGTTCTTTTTTCAGTTAAAAAGAAATATGGATATTTAATGTGTTACCTAATCTTGTAGGCTTGAAAACTATTTGAGGAAGGGGGAAAAGGAGTTTAGCTTACTTTACAGGAGTAAAACATTTTTAGACAAATATTCAGAAAAGTAGACAGATATACTGTAACGTCTGAGTTCACAGTGTTTTCAGGAGAAAAGATTTGCTGTGTCAGGTTTCATAGGTTTAGTGCAGTCTGGATAGGTTTAGCTTTCAAAATATGATGGATTCATCAGACTAAACTGATCTGTCAAAGGAAATAAGCTTGGTAAATCCTTGAATACAGGTAAAAGAATAAAGCTATGATTGTTGCTTGAAACTTTAAAGAAACAAAAGATTTCTCATTGGCTGGATATTTTGGTATTTTTTCTCATTTAAGGAAACCTGTGATCATAAGAAGAAGCAGATAGATCTGATAGATAAACTGTTTCAAGGGAACTAAATACCAGGAGTTATTTATTAGACTTGCAGCACCAAGGCTCATATGGTTCTATGCAGAGAGCTCCAATTGAAAAGAAACTCATTTCTGATCTGCTCTCTGGCTGATAAACTGTAATTGGGGGCTGATTGAATATGAGGAGACTTTCATTCTTTTCCACACAGCCTGACCTGACAGCCCTGGTCATTTCCTGCCAGAAGCTGGAATAGGCTTTCTCTATCACCAGCAAAATGCATTTAGCTTGCTGAGAAAAAGCACTTGAGTAGTATCTTGAAACACTTCTCATTTACTAAGCAAAATGGGATGCAGCACATGAGGGAAGCATTTGAAAGGTGGACCAGCATTTTAAATAGGGATTCAGCAGCATATCATCAACTAATCAGTGCCGCTTATCTGATTATTTTTCCAATCTCTTGTGCAAATGCTATCCAAAAGTCCTCTGACACCATCAGTGATGGGATCCTTTGCAACTACGTCTCCCACTGTCAAGGCATACTGAACAGCTTTGTGTGGGCTTCCTGTATCATGCAAACAGAGCTCAAGCAAACAGGCAGTAAAAATGCAAGCGTGGCACTGGGTTTACTCCTGACCTTTGCTCTCATCCCAGTTCAGAGGCTGACAAGGAATTCTAGCTCGTCTCCATGACCTGCTAGGGTTTCAGGTAGGCCTTTGCTGAAGTTTGCAGCTTCTGAGGGTGGCAGTGGGTGGGTTACTGGGCACAACAGCTATTCTGCTCCCCAGCTGTCTGCCAGCAGCCAAGGGGGAGCAATGCTGTAACAGGAGAGGCAATACTATGAAGTTCATTAAGGAAGTCCACACTGATTCTGACACCTCTCTGCTGTTGCCCTGCTCTGGTTACACAGCCTGGCCTTCCCTGACTCTTGATCCCAAGGTATAATTGCAAGTATTTAACTTTATTCACATGTCTCATGAGTGTGTCTTCACTCTCATGCTGTAACTCAGGAATAATGCTTGTGGTCTTCAGAACAGAAACATAACAGATTTTATGAGGTCTTAAAACCCACTGCAAAGTACACAGAGTCCTCCTATGCAATCCTCTCCTGTTGGCACTACCTGTGGTGGTTTTACCCTGCTGGGCCGCTAAACACCACAACCGCTCTCTCACTCGCCCTCCTCGAAGAGGGGGATAAAATATGATGGACAAGGGCGTAAGGGTTGACATAAGGACAAGCAGGTTACTCACTAATTATCGTCACCGGCAAAACAGACTCAACATAGGGAGATTAATATAATTTATTACTATAACTACCAAACTAAAGCAGTGAGAAACTAAAAGCAAACTAAAAACACCTTCCCCCCATCCACCCTCTTCTACCTCCTCCCCCCGTGCAGCGCAGGGGAACGGGGAATGGGGGCTGCGGTCAGCCCATATCGCTTCGTCTCCACTGCTCCTTCGTGGTCACTCTGCCCCTGCTCTAACGTGGGGTCCCTCCCACGGGATGCCGTCCTTCCCGAATGGGTCCTGTGTGGGCTTCCCACAGGCTGCAGCCCTTCAAGAGCTGCTCCAATATGGGTCCGTACCACGGGGTCCATCCTTCAGGAGCAAACTGCTCCANGGTACCCCATGGGCTGCAGGGGGACAGCCTGCTCCACCATGGGCCTCACCATGGGCTGCAGGGGAACTGCTGCTCTGGCACCTGGAGCACCTCCTGCCCTCCTTCTGCACTGACCTTGGTGTCTGCAGGGCTGTTCCTCACTCCTCTCACTCCCAGCTGCTGTTGCACAGCAGTTTTTTTCCCTTTCTTAACTCTGCTCTCCCAGAGGCACAACCAGCGTTGCTCACTGGCTCAGCTCTGGCCAGCAGCGGGTCCCTTTTGGAGCCGGCTGGAGCTGGCTCTGGTCTGACATGGGGCAGCTTCTGGGCTCTGCTCACAGAAGCCACCCCTGTGGACCCCTGCTACCAAACCTTTACCATGGAAACCCAATACAGTACCTAAAGAAATAATTATGAGGACCTTTGTCTACACCATCAGAGACTGCAGCAGAGTTTAAGCTCTCTCTTGCTGCTTTTCAATTCCAAGGAGGTAACACAACAGTTTAATTTTTACTGTCCTTTTTTTGAATATCACTTTATTAACATTACTGTTTGTGTTGGTTGACACTTCTTTCTTTCCACTCATGTCTCCTGCTTCCTCCTCACACTCCTTTATTTGCTCTTTTTGAGCCCGTTTCAATATCTGGTAAACACAGCACTATTTCTTTTCACTTCACCTAGCTTTGTATTCAATCTTTCATGAACTCTTAACTACTTCACTCATGCCTCTCTTGTGCATGGAACTTCCTGCCATGTAAAATACCCTGCTGTTTCATCAAAAACACTTGTGAAAATCCATCTGTTCAGTAAAGAAACCCATTATTATTAACCACTGTGATTTCTTGCTCTGCACTGTTATTAGGCAGCCTGTACTGTACAAGCTTTATCCTTAAATCAAAGGGAGAGACATTGTATTTGCCTTCCATTTTCCATCTACAGCAAAGCATCATGTGTGCTTATGTTGCCCATAAATACCATGCAATACAGTTTTCTTTAGCAATGCTTTACAGTGACTAATTGGGAAAGTAATTGCTCAAACTCAGTGAGAAGAAGTTGAGCTTTGGCAATTTATTCACGTTTATGCATAGCAGATAATACTTGAGCTTCCATTAGCTGCAGGAGCACAAAGAATTTTAGCAACTCAGTGTTGTGTCTATTGTTTACTTAGTCTTGAGGCTGAGTCATAGAAACATACATTTTGAAGAGGAGGTATCTGTTTAGAGGTGGAGGGATGATCTGTATGTTTAATCAGCTTGCTCTGTTCTAATAAAATGTCACATTACAGTGTACAATAATGTATACATTTTATTCAAAGATGGAAGCAAGTTGGAAGAAATGGATCTACGTTCCCTTGTTATTGATAGGTGTGGGATTTAGGATTAAGAATGCATTTTAGATACCTTGAAAGAAAGCTGGATCAATATTTACTGAAACTGAACACCATGTGGTCTTTCTAGAGTTTAACATCACTAGTATGCATGGAGGGAGGGAGTGGTAGCAGGCAGAAAGGGCACTGGGTGCCTGTCTCCTCTCTCATATTTTAGAAATCATAACCAAATCAATCTATTCTCTTGAGATATCTGTTGTGGAGATTTACAGCTCAACAACATTGTCTTGCTATAAAAATTTGATATGAAAATTTTGTTTCCTTAAAATTTGCAAGCCTGTATTGCTATACTTGCTAAGATGTTCATGTTAAAAAAACACAGCACAGTTCAAACAATGACCTTAAGTCAACAATACAGAACATACATATGTAGTTCAAAGTTATTTGTGCATGCACGTGACTGGCTCCTCAAGTCTGCCGGGTCATCCCTGGATTGCTCTCCCAATAATTAACACCCGATAATGCTATCTTCTGAGTAGGAATCATTTGGATAAGGACACATGCAGGGGCAGGAAAATCAGAAGCAATTAAAATGCTCATTTTTATTATCAGTAGATCCATGGGAGATCAGGCCACAGGCTTGCCCAGGCTGACCTCATCACCTCTGCAGTTTTCTTTAACTTCAGTGGGAAACGTATATGCTTTCCCACCTTGAAATATCCTTATATGAAAGCACCCACAACTTCATCACACAAAAAATGCATGACAAGAAAATCCCACTCCCCATCAATTCTTAGTTTGGACAAAATCTAGAGCTAAAAAAGGGGATAAAAATGATGTCGCTGCCACATCATTACTGCAGTATATAAAGGAAGAAAAATGTGGAAGAAAAAGGGATGTTGTGGTTTAACCTGGCAGGCAGCTAAGCACCATGCAGCCATTAGTTCTGCCCCACAAAAAGTGGGATGGCAGAAAGAATTGAAAAAAAGAGTGCGAGAATTTGTGGGTTGAGATACGGACAGTTTAATAAAAAAGAAATGGGGGGAAAAAAAGAAAAGAATACACAAAACAAGTGATGCACAACGCAATTGCTCACCACCAGCTGACTGATCCCCAGCCAGCCTCCGAGCAATGGCAGAACCCACAGCCAACTCCCTCCAGTTTTGTTGTTGATCATGATGTCACATGGTGAGGGATATCCCTGTGGCCAGTCTGGGTCAGCTGTCCTGACTGTGTCCCCTCCCAGGTCCTTGTGCACCCCCAGCCTCCTCACTGGCAGGGCAGCACGAGAAGCAGAAAAGTCCTTCTTGAATCAGTGTAAACACTGCTCTGCAGCAACTAAAACATCACTGTGTTATCAGCATTATGCTTGTCCTAAATCCAAAACACAGCGCCATACTAGCTACTCAGAAGAAAATTAACTCTATCCCAGCTGAAACTAGGACAAGGGACAAAGAAATAGGCTGGGTGTACTTGATAACCACAGAAAATGGTGATGATGAGAGTTATGTGCACAGAGCTAAGACTACCTCCCAGAGCAGCATAGCAATTGAGGAGAAAACACTACATCAGTGAAACAAAATTACCTGTATGAGCAGCAAAGCAAAATTAAAGGCACAGATCCTCTCTAGGCTGGAAAATGAACAAACATAAATCTCAGAAGGCCAAGACTAGAGATTAAAACTGAGTATTATCTCCTCAAGACATGCTTCAGATCCATTCAGCCCAAACCTGCAGCCTTCTTTTGAACAGCCTGTCCCTTGCCCTGATGCCCTTTATTTCTGAGAGTGTGATTTAGCCCCATGAATATATGTTCTGCTCCAAGAAGTTGATCTTATTTATCATTCTTACAATGAATCGTGAGCAGTGTGTTTTCAAACAAAGGATGTGAGGCACCTTGCTGTTTAAGACTCTTATCCAGTTGAGCATTAAGGAATTAATTCCTGTTCTAATCCAGCTGCTTCTCGGTGGCTGACTGCCCTTTACTGTGGTGGAACAATAGATGAGGACAGTCAGACATCTACAGCTGAATTTCTTTCAATCAAACAGTGTCAACTTATGAAAAAATGATGCCACTGTCATTTAATGCTTCCTACCTCTTCATTTTAAATGTATTTTGCAGCCGTCAGAATTGTGGCCTAAAATAGATTGACAACAACAAAAAGAATTTTGATTTCTTCTCATTTTTCATGTTATAGAAACCTGGCTTTGAAGCAGGGCTTTTTGGTATATGGACAATGCCGGAAGAAAACAGGACATTTTTAGCTAGTGACTTTCCATCTGGTAAAACTTGAATGCTATATTATTTAAGTAACTTTTTAGTGTTAACTTCTAAATAAAAGGGGCTGCTACATACATACCGCCACAGAGGAAGTCACCATTAAAACTTATTTTCACCTGTGTATCAGTTGTGATCCTACCATATTGCTTAGCTGAAACCAGTAGTTGACCTCCTCTTAATTTTTGCTGCTGAGCCTGGATATCAAAGGAACCTCTGGCCAGTTGTTCATGGACCATGTTCACCTTTCGGCATAACAGGAATGCAGTGCAATGAACTACGAACAGTTTCTGAGATTTATGTTTGATTTTCCTTGCTTTAGTGACAATAAGCTAGATGCATGAGCCTGTTACTCTAATATATGTGTGATGCTTTCCCAGTCTGGTGGATGATCCTTTTCTATACCACTCATACTGGGGGTGAAATGACAGGTAGCTGTAGGCAGGAAAATGTTGTAGCTCCAAAATAAATATATGTATTAGTAGATTTATCTGAAATATATCTATTTCTTCACAAACATGTTTTATAATACACTGTTTTCTTCTGTAAATACAGCACACTTTTACTGTACACAAGAAGCTTTTTCAGGTGAGAGAGTATGATGGAAAGCTATCTGCACATTAACTGTCATTTCAGAATGACTCTAGAAAGCAATCCCTTAAATCTCCAGCGATATCTTTCTGACAGGCTTATAATCTCTGCAAATTGCTGGTAAGAGCAGCAAACAAACCTGTCAGCAATTCTGGCTCTCACTGCTCTAATTTGAAGGAATGTGCAACATGCTGGAGAAAACTAGGAAGCACAAATAGCTTGTTAAGTGCAGCTGATAAAATACAGACTGTGGTGATGCACAAGTGTCTGCCAGAGCTTAATGCTGCCTGTGACTGAGGAGGTTAGACAATTTTGCTCCTGAATGTGCCTCGGTATCTTATCAAACTTGAAACACCTATTGCAAAAGGAAAGACGACTTGTGCAAAAAACCCAGCACTTCTGCAAATGGTCTGCGTCCTGACAATTTCCTGTCATTTGGAGGGAGACTGACAGCACATGGCTGTGGTTAGGGACTGCATTGCCTGAGAGGGCTTCTCTGCACCCAAGGCTCTGCTCTGTGCCAGTCTTCTCACTTCCTCAGATGAAATCCCGTCTCACTCTGGTTCTGTGCACTGGGTATGGCTGCTGATAGGTC
Organism: Chauna torquata; assembly: GCA_013399475.1. NCBI lineage: Eukaryota > Metazoa > Chordata > Aves > Anseriformes > Anhimidae > Chauna > Chauna torquata. Next base: position 29,611 of record VXAL01010531.1, on the reverse strand, counting down.
ACCAGTGAGGCGAGAGAACTGGAGTTGTCTTGTGAGATCCTACAGGGAGGCTGCTGGACTGCAGTAAAGGTCTGAGAGATGCAGGTGTTCTGGCAGGGGATCAAGTAAACAAGACAAAATGAAATGAAGGAGATCTGACAGGCCTGAAGGAATCTGCTTAGATGTCATAAGAAATCTATCCATGTAATACCTCTGGGTAAGTTTCAAACATTAAAGAAGCCTGGAGCATTTTAGAGCCTAATATCAGGATTCTCAAACCATTTGCTTAAAAAATGTACAGGCCAATATGTAATGGTATTTTAAAGCTCCATATAAGCCAAAAGATAAGGCAGGCTCCTGTGCCAGGGCCCTGAGGGCTCCAATAAGTGCTTTTGTCCCTGGGGAGACTCACCCGAGGCCTCCACCGACGACGCCCCATGCCGTGGGTCTGGGAGTCCCATTTCAGCTCAGGCTTGGGAAACCAGCCTGTGCCTGAGCTGTGTAAGGGATGTTCCTGTCTCCAGCTCTGCCACTTGCAGGGACCTTGGACCTGCTTATGGGTAGCTTGGTTCCCGAATGTACTTCAGGCATATGTTGTACCTTGTCTCTAGTCCTGTCTTTGGCCATGCTTGCAGGATGGACTTTGTGGACCCGCGTTGTAGCCTTGCCCTCAGTCCTGCCTCTGGCATTATCTTCTTTTGCTCCTGACTAAACTCCCTGGAGCTGGTTCAGCTCTTGCTGTGTCTGGGCCTGTTGATGGACTCTGTTTTGCGCAGCTCTGCTTGGTGTGCCCAGACCATGTGGGACTGTGCCCACAGCTGAAGGTACAGCCTGCACTGGGGTCACCCTTGGCTCCTGGCTTGCCTGCACTAAAGGAGCAGTCAGCCCTTGCTACTCCTTGCCATGCAGCTTCAAAGCTCTGCGTGCATTAGGAGTGTAGTATTTGTCATGAATTAGTGCCCACTAGTCTGATAACATAAGCAAATTGTATTTTGGCTAGTCAGCCAGTTAGAAATGTAAGCTAGCCATTCAAAACAAGCCAATAATTGGTTGTTGTATGCAACATTAAATGGTGTGTAGCAGATCTGCAAACATTCTTGTAACTTGAGCAGTGGAGATGGCCATGTCTATTGTGTCTGCTGAACTTGAAAGGTGGAAAACTTCCTTTAAGTAGTGACGTCCTTTTCTTCTTACAGTACTTCATCCTGTTGTCATTTCTATGTTGGATCACTGCAAGGCTTAGCCTTTTAGCTTTAGTCCCCAAAGTACTCAGGCTCTACCTCTTTCCCATGGGGAAACCCTGATATTTGCAATCAGCAGGCATTATGACAATCAGCTGAGCTGTTTGAACTAGAAAACTTCTCATGCACAGAATGAGCTTTTGTGCTGCTTAAGATAGTTGTGGGCTCCAAACTGCGTCAGAATTCATTCATGCAAATCAAGAGATTGCACCACAGCAGGTGGCAGACAGCATGGGAACTGTCTCTTTAAATTTTGAAAACCAGAACAGTGCAAGGAAAGGCTCTAGATGTAAATTATACAAAGATTATAAAAATAAAGCTGCTTTCTTTAACTTAGTAAGTATCTTACCTAATTTCAGGCTAAAATGACATTCCCTGCAGTTTCTTCTTCACTCTCACATGACAGTGTTTGAGTATTCAGTATTTCAATAACTGAAGGAGGTTTGAGAACAAATTTATTGCCTACAAGAAATACACTGAATGTGTGTAACTTTCTCTGTCCACATGTTTTTGTGACAGAAAACTGAGTTTCTAACCACATTCCCTTCCTCTATCAGCCTCCAGCCTGGAAAAATTAAATTCTGTCAACAGTTCCAACTTTGTTATAAAATGTTGAAAAAAATTCAATTTTGGGAAACTTTTGCTTTGAGTCAGAATAGTTTTCTATGTAGACAACCCTGTTTTGGGCTTGGTTGATAACTCCCATTTCCATTGCAACCCCCATCTTGGTGCATGGGGACTCTGGCATCCCTTCCTGCACAGTGAAGGATGGTGCCCAGGGCTGTGGGCTGCAAAATTTACACAGCACTGCTGTGCTCGAGGTAAGTGGTGCATCTTCACACCCTTTCTTGGCTTCCTTGGTCCACTCATGAGTGAAGTTCCCTAAGCTGTCTTCTGCAACCAGTACCATCACTGCTGCGGTCCTATGGACCATCTCCTGAACTGGCTTCAAAGGGCAGCCCCACCTTGGCTGGACAAAGGCAGATTATTTCTGGGTGCCTGAGACCAGCAGTTGATCAGACAAACTTGGGCAACTGTTTCTGAACTTTGTTATTAACAAATAATTAGAAAAAATGTTAATAAATAAATAAATAAATAAAATTCATGTAATCTCAGTTAGCATACATCCAGCTTCTTGAGAATGAGTACAGCAAGTCCAGTTGTCTTGGGAAAGTAATATAACTAGAGGTGCAACTGAAGAGCATTTCTGCCTAGGTGTTTAGTGACAGACTTTTATTTTAAGCTACTAGGTTTGGAACCTTTGGAGCAAATCTTAGTTCTCTTAATCTTTTTAGCCTAGCTCAACTCATCAGTGACAGTCTCATTGCAGGAATGAGGAGCGAACTGGGAAAATCCTATTTATAAAACCTCTGAGGTTGATTTCAAAGGGTTCATGAAAAAAGAATGATCAACACTGATGTGGTATTATGACTTTCACATAGTCTCATTTTTTTTTTCACCAGCAAGCCTCCTGTTTGTAAGATAACCCAGAACAATGCCAAAGCAGATCAACAGGAAAGGACAAGCATTCTGAACTAATCTGGTAAATCTTCTGTATTTCTTTTGTGAAGAAAAAATTCCCTTGCCATAGTACACTATTGGTTTTATCCAAACCAGATATAACCCCTTACACTTTTATTTTGTTGTTTTCAGAAGAATTTATAAAGCTTTCGGGTGGTAGGGATTGTTGCTGAATCAGGGTAAGAATGAGGATAAAGTGCCAACATGACTCTTGGAAAGATACTGGCTGGGTCTAGGTCCTGGGTTACAAGCCAGTAAAGGCTTCACTCTTGTGAAAGGCTGAGACTAGCACTGGTGCCTACTGATTAATAATACTGACATGCTGTGGGAAAGGAAGATAATCTCTGAAAATTGGTTTCATACCTATTGTATTTTGGAACGTAACTGGAAGAATTATTCCACTATGAAAAATGCTGCTTTGAGAAGCAAAATTATTAATTAATTTCCTTAGAGGCAAGATTTTCCTATTTTTCTGAGAAATGCTGAGATCCCTCTGCAAGGGAATTCGCTTAGTTAGCATGGCTGGCCTGATCTTTCTGGTAATGTTTGAGTAGTGATTGGGCTAGATGATCTTCAAGAGGCACTTCCTTAATGTTTCTATGATTTTTTGCCACGCTACCATTTCAAAAGGAATTTGCTAGATCTGTTAAGTGGAATGTAGTCATCTTTCCTGAACTGTCCTGGCTGTCTCCCTCTCACATCTCATGCCATAAGGTTTCTGCTGATACCAAGCAGTTTGCATATATGCAGCACTTCATGCAGTTTTGCAACCTCCCTTCTGTGGTGAATTTAGTGTAATACATGGCAGTTTTATCAATTTCTTAATGCCAGATTTATCCTTCCTTTGAAATAGCTCTTCTCTTTCACTTGTGTTTATCCATTCAATGTATTTATAGACATCAGTCACCTTTTTCTTCTCCCAGCTTTTACTCTAGCAGATTAAGCAGGCCTGCCTCATTTTGTCTTATCTGCGTCCCAGTGGTCTTTCCCTGTATCTTTCCTAGCTTGAGTTAATCTTTGCATTCATGACTGATACGGAACATAAAATTAAAGAAGTGCTGCAGCCAATGTCTGCTACAATGGCATTAATAATTCTCTTAGGAAATATATTTCCTGATGTATCCTAGGAGAGCATTTGCTTTCTTTTGTGTCTGCATTACACTGATGGTGTAATAGAGAGTCTGACACCAGCTAACACGTCTTTGTCATTTCCAAATGATCATCTGTGAGCTTATAGGAGTTCTTGCCTTTTTTTTTTTTTTTTTACATTTATATTGTTTTGCACCTTGCATTAATTCCTTATTTTAGTGTCCATTACCCCTGACCTTGAGGTCATGTAGTAATTTCTGCATGATATTTCAGGCTTCCTTTGCATTGATAATGGCTCCTAATATTGTGTCATCTGTACTTTTCAGTAGCACACGTATATTCTCAGCTGAGATCTATAATGACCTGGTATTTTGTAGTTTTCCTCACTCATTTCCTACTCAGAATTTCTTGCAAACACCATACTGGGTGCTTTTTCACCTCACTTCTAATGTGCTTCTTTCTCCATTGTATTTGTGATTATACTATCTTTATGTCCCTCTGCTGGTTGGCTACCAGCTGTTTGGATATGCTCTCCAGGCAATTTCAAATGAAGGAAATAGTGCAGAGGAGAATAATAGCAATAATAGCAGTGAAGAAAAGTTGAGAAAGCAAGCAGCAACCTTTTCTGCCTCGTCTTCAGCCCAAACTACAGTGATGCAAGGAGTGCTAAAAACTCAAAGTCAACTCTGTGGTCACATGCTTTTGCCTGGTCAGAGGCCTGTTTGGGGACCAGAATGCAAGAACTGCAGAAAAAAAAAGTGAGACTGGTGAGATGCTGGTATGTTTTCTCTGCTTATCTGCTGTATCCCTTTCCTCCAACACTCAACCTAAGCTACGCAGTTTGCAATCTGTTTGAGATGGGAACATCTTTTGATGTTAATGTCTGTGTTTTGATTTTTATTTAGCATGGTCTTGAGAGGTGTCTTCTGAAGATACAAGAATGCAAATGAAAAGGCCTGTCTCTCCCCCTATCCACAGCTCTGAGAAAGACTTCCTTAGGGTGGGTTGCAGTATACTCAGCAGCCGCAGAGTGCTTGGATCAGGGAACCTGCTTCGGTTCTGGTGCTTAGCTTAAAGATGGTTCTCTGGAGTCAGCACCCCTGGAATGATGTACTGACAGGTCCTCTCTTCTCTTAGGACCTGACTGTGGCGAGTTGATTAGCAGATTAATCTAGTTTAAGTATCTGGATACTCTATTGCCCTCATTAATTAAAAATATAATAGAGACTGAACAGTTTTGTTTTAAAATTTAGTGAGATCAACAAAACAAGCAAACAATAATTTTAAAAGACATCCTGTGCACTGTTTCTGAACTGCTCTGGATTTTTGCTTGCTTCTCATAGAAACATTTAGGTAGCAAGTGACAACTCAAGTGCAAGGGTTGCATATGACTTGAGAGGTCATATATGTTATATAAATATAATGTAGCATACTAATTCCATGCTTTGACTTAGAAGCTCAAAGTGGCAGCTATCGTCCCCTGAACAAGCAGTGTATATCAAATGCCTTTTCCAGATAGAACTTAATTGCTTGGCAGAAGCTAGAAATAACAAATATATATTTTTTTCCTAATGGTTTATTGACCAAGGAACTTCTAGCAGCACAGTGGCTTTGACAAGCAGTAAGCTAAAACAGAATCCTGGGATATATCCCCTAACTTGGTCCAAGTGGTTTCCTTGGAGAACATGGCAATTTTTGTGTTTATAGGAAACCTCTCATCCTGAAACACTTGTGAAGTTCTCACTGGGAAAATCCACATGATAAATTTAAAAGGCTCAATCTATCTTCCTCAAGGATGAAAGACAGCTTCTTCTTTATTAGTATGGAATTTTTGGTGCAGGGAGGCTGAGGAAACTGTTGCTAACATTCATTATTTTGGTTCCATAGGAAGAGAACATAACTGTCTTCACTGGGGCTGTCACTGAGTTGCACCAAGGTAATAACATGAAAGTCAGTCCTTCTATAAATTTCAAACATGACCAATGAGCCATCATGTTAAATAGTTCAAAGAAGAAACATGCATGCTGTGAGACTTCTGTAGGGGATACCTGTCTCAAACATGCCTAGTGCCATTTTAAATACAGAGGGGGTCACCTCTGCCTGCCGTCCTGGAAGGAGGGAGGGCAGTGAGCACAGCCTGGGGTCAGATATGCATGGCTGCCCAGGAACCTCTCTGCTCCTTATGGGCTTAGGCCAGGCTCATCACATTCTTGTTGATGCTTTCACTGCTTTGAAAGCACTGCTAACTGCTTCTTCAACAGCAGGATGGCAGAGGGGCTTACGAGGGGCTGAAATTGTGATTAGTCCATATGAACCATGGCTACCAGCAACTTCTTGCTGGAGAAAGGAAGATATTTGATCCCACCACACTGGGAAAGAAATGCACTGCTTTTCCTAAAGAGATACTTCAGTTCTGCACCAACTCTCACAGAAATTGTGTGGCATACATGAGGTGTGTAGTGTATTATTCACTGATTGCTGAGTCCAGCTTTGGGTCTCTAACGGAATCACTGACTTTTCTTTGTACATTTTTTCTAGCTCTTTGTTTATACTGGAAGCTGCTGTCCTTTCCCACATAGAGTGGTACTTATTTATCAGCAGGACTGCATGGACCTTTAGACCAGTGACCTTCTTTCACGATAAGTCAGTCTTGCAAGATTCAGTTCTTAAAACTTTGTATAAACAGAAATCTGCTGTGGAGGAGCTGGACCAGTCAGAGGACTTAACAGGAGATACGGAGGATAATCATGAAAGGGCAGTGGACAGCTCCCAGTGCTTCATCTGGGGATTCTAACTCTAGGCGCTCCCTGTTTTACAAAAGGGAAGGAACCAGGCAGGTCTGAGTGCTCCTACCCAGGTACCTGCAGAATAACGCTTTACTCGTAGAGTAGGCTGCTGCATCGTATTGGTAAATGTTTGGTAGCCCAAACCCTATGGAGATGTCTAACTGGTGGGCTACAGCCACTGTTGCTGGAGAATTTTTAAGTTTGTTTTTCTGTTTCATTAGCTCAAGACACAGAAGAAAGTGATGTAACTGTTGTGATTTGCTTTGAAGGGTAGGATTATTCTAAGATGACAGTCATTACAAGTTTTCCCTCCAGCTACTCATACAAAGGTAATTTGGACAAAGCTTTGAAAAATGAGAAAGCAGTATAGCACAGAGGGAACAGAGGGAGGTTATGTGCATAAGCACTAAACAGTTCGAATTAAATTTTCAAGGAGGTTAATACATCTCACCAAAGTCAATCTTCTGTCCCCCATGTTTTCTTTCTGCTGCTGCTGATTAGAGTATAGGGTGAATTCTGAATTCAGGTGAGGTGAACCTTGTTATATTAACTTTGTAACTAAACATGGCTTAATCGATTAAAACTGTTTTAAGGGACAAATGTTTGTTTGGATGGATAATTCATACACCGTAAAACTATCTGTCTGCCTGATGGAATTTACAATTGCTAAGATTTAGAACCTCATTCTACTTGTATTAAGTCAATTATAAAGTTGTCCTGAACTTCAGTGTGAGCAGAATCAGGGCATAACTCATGAACATTGCAGTCTAAAATGGAAGATTTTTAAAAGTAGGAATGAGGCAGTGCTACACAGGTCCCTGGCAGCAGGCAGCCTGTGGCCCGGACCCCAACATGGGCTGCTCTGCATCGTTCCCATCCAGAGGTGACAGGCTTTGTGTCAGGGAAAGGCGCCTGTGCTATTCCCATGACCAGCCTTCCTGATGGGTGAGCTTTCTCCTCTGATATGTTAAAGAAACAGTTTTTGATTTTGCCTCTCAGGCGTCAGCCAGCATTTAGGAGAGACATGAAGCAGGCAAAAAGAGTGTCTTACTGGCTTTAAATCCGGAATAGTATGTATTTCTAAGAATTTGTTAAAAAGTCAAAGAGACAGTTACAAGAGCTGCTGCTGGACACTTGCTGTGGAAATACCCCAACACTTCTGTCAGGGATGCAAGGATATGTACAAGTGGAGTGAGCCATTTGCTGGACATGGGAGCCCTGGCACAGGGCCCTCCAGGCTTCCTTTAAAATGCCTGTAAGCTTGCCCATCTTCATAAGGATGAAAGCACGCCTGCAACCTGGATGCTGTTTGATTCGCTTGTTTCATCTGAGAACCATTCCCCTCAGGGAAAGGAGGGAGGAAAAAGTCTTTTATAAACCTGGAATAAAAACTCCTCTGTTTAGAAACTCTTTCTCTTCATTTCCCTAATTGTTTTATTTAAAGCACTACTTGGACCAAGAATGTTTTCTAAAAATCCCAAATCCCTTATCAAAATAAGATTTATCTGATGTTCAGGGCACTATCTGAGTAGGACAATGAAGAAAGTGCCAGCAGAAATGCGTGTACAATCTTGACTTTCAGACAGCTGAAGGCAAAAAACTCCCAAAGGATTTTAAAAATATTTTCAAGAGATAACGAGAAACAAGAAGAGGGCACAGAAAAACACAGAGTGCCAATTAACTCAATATTTTTTGCAAGCTTAGTTTGCAGTAAATAGCAATTGCACGCTAAAGCACTACCAAGAGATATTGGTTTACTTTAATTTTAAGATATGAGTGAAAGTGACTCTAAACCCTCTGTATTCTGGAAGAAAGAATACTCGAAGTGTTTCCATCTCTCACCAAGGTGGACAGAGAAGGAAAAGCAAAGTCGTTTTGTTTCTAAACAATCTGTAAATAGAGGGGCAGTAAAAAGAATAAGTAAGAGCACTTGGAAATGTCATCTGAAACTTAAGTAACCATGCTGTGACGAGTTTTTTAAAAATATTTTCACTACATGAGTGCTAGAGGGAAACAGTGGTCAACTACAGCAACAGTGGAAAATTGCAGATTGTCAAAGAATCAATTTTTAACAAAGAAGAGGCTAGACTTAGTGCATATTTTCAGGCAGGTCCCAGGGAGATATCATGAGAGCCAAAAGCAAATGAAACAACAGCAGCTGTATTGGATGGTATTTGAAAGCTGCATCTCTGAAATCCAGGGGAAAAAAACAAGAACAAACAAACCAAAACCAAAACATCAAAACAACAACACAATAGCAACAACAACAACAACAAAACACTCCCCCATCCCCACCCCAGCACATTTCTTCCAGAAAAATCCCTGAGATGTAGAAAATACATATAAGCTCAGAAGTTCAATGCAAAACATTAGGAAAACAGAAAACCGCGTGACCGTTTTTGGAGGATTTTCCGGGAAAAAGAAGCTCCAAGCAAGCTCAGTGCCACTGGTGTGGGAAAGACTCAGCTTGTTTTGTTCTGTGGGAGTCTCTGGAGAAGGAAAAGTTTCAGAGCTTCCTGTCTGTCTTCTGTTTTGGGACAGGGACTCCTGGTGCCGGGAGAACAGGCTTTGGCAGAATGGCTCAGGGAGGATGTCAGTGCTGGGCGCAAGAGAAGTGGCACTGTGGGTCCTGCTCTCATAAGCAGACTTTGTCCCTTCTTAAATGCCTTGGTAAATGCAGTAAGATTAGAACAAAATTTGAGCATGAATTCAGATAAACAAGAATGAAAATGGGGAAGGCAGTAGCATTTGTAGACCTAGATGAACAATGTCAACAACGTGCATGATTTTGAACTGGTCTCTTCGATTTGTTTTATAATTTCTCTTAATATCTGACTGCCCCACAGTACTGCTGAGAAATAGGAACACATATTCATTTTGCATATACATTTTTATTAGGTAGGTATTCCATTTTTTATCTGAATAAATCCCCTAAATGTCTCCTGCAAATTATGTATCTTGGCACAGATGCAGGTCAAGAAGAATTCACCTCTTACATGCACATCAAAGCGCTCAGTCCAGTTCTGTTAGAAATGTTTATAGGCATACAATATGGGATACTTTTCATAGCAGCCTGAGAAATTTAAATCTATATGCCATGTACTTTTATAATGTCTCCCTAATCCATTTAACCTATTTGATATTTTTTGTGTGATTTACCTTGCCAACCTCCACAATTCTTATCGTTTTCCTGGTTGGATAGCAAATTATAAAAATGTCTTTGATTAGTGGTATTTGAAATCTTCTCTCCTTTATTGCGGAAGTAGCTTTAACATTTATTGTTTTACTTAGAAGGATCTTAAAAGTCCGGCAGTTATTGTACATGTAATTTCCAAAAACATCAACTGTAGCCATTGTGACACATGTTCCAATTCAGCCTTCTATTCATTTTGGCTAATTTACTTGTTATCCATTTTAACAGAAAATGATGCTTTTATCATGTAAATGTAAATGTAAAAAAAAAAATAGCAGAGAGCAACCAAATAGAACAGACTGTAAAGGCACCAATCATGCTGCACGTTGACCAAGCAAGAAAATAATGAGTTACAATGAATACAAATCCTTTATGACAATTGTACTGCACTGAAAGATGGGAAACCTGATTACAGTCTTGCTTATCCCAGAGGAATAGCAATATTCCTGAGTTTGAAAAAGGCATGAAGCTGACATGAGACCATAATCACATCCAAATAAGAGTTTGATATACATTGATAACAGAACCAAAAACAAGTCAGAGAAAGTAATATAAAATGATTATCATATCCTGCAGATTACTTTGTGTTCATTTTCTGTTTTTTTTTTTTTTTTTTTTCTGTATGAGGACCATCAAGTCAAACACTTTAATGAAAAAGAATAGAGCAATTTTAATTCTCCAGAACACTTCCAATGAAGCAGCACATTATTTAAAGTCTATGTATACTGAATGAGGCCTCAATAAATAAACATTTTACCTCAAGTGAATATTTGCTTTTGCAGGCTGTTATCTTAGAGACCAGATGAAACCAAGCATACGTATTTAAATTTATATGAAAGGGCTAGAAATCACTGCTGTGAGATATCTTAAAGAGCCTCAACCAGAGCCATCTCCCATAACAGCCTCCTGTTGAGAAATGAGGAGGTGACAAATGAAAGTTCAGAGGTATTTTGCTCAAATTCATGTTGTGTTCCGTACGAGTGATCACAGTCTGCATCCCATTCCTTCCTCTTGGCTGAACAAAGCTAGTACAACATGATACCATAAAGCACCAGACTCTCAAAAATGTGTCCCACAGGCTCAGGAGAGGGAAAAGTGAATGAAAACATTTTGGAAAGGAGGGAAAACTGGCCTAGAGAAGGAGGCACGATGAAGCCATGGTTTAGTCCGCTGTTGTATATTAGCTTTTGGTGTTAAAGTTTTCAGAGCACATTTTTCAGGCTTTGAAGGCGATTAAAAATATTTCTACTTACATTTCCCGAGAAAAACTTCCTTATGTTCAAACATCCTACTCTTTAAGTGGGCTCCTAATTACTGTGTCATTCAGCCCATCACTGACTTTATGACTGCATGGCCCATATCTCTGTTGTGGTAATCCTATAGAAAATTTGGAAATGAACCAGTTTTCATTTGCTTGCTTTCTAATTTCTGAGTTACTTGTCTAGGGCCAAGACAATACATTTATATGTATGGAATCGTAGGGTCATTTAGGTTGGAAAAGGCCTTCAAGATCACCAAGTTCAGCCGTCAACCTGACCTACCAAGTTCTATCACTAACCCTTGTTATGTGAACTACCATGCAAGAGAATCTATTGAAATTTAAGCAAGAAGAATGCCAATCAACACTACAGTCATCAGTTTTCCGCACATCAATGGTATTTAAAGGTAATATGGAAGTTACTCTTTTGGAATGAGCAAAAATGCTTATTCATGGGCAGAACATTCAGCATAGTGATACTACCAGCTGTATTCCCAGTCTGTGTATTTTGTATTGAAATCAATGCTCCACCATGAATTCCTTTTAATATCTGATATTGCAGGACATGCTAATTTTCTGTTTCAGCAAGCTAGCTAACAGTTAGTTATTGGACTAAAATGTCAAGATCCTATTGGTAATTTCAAGAGTGCAGGCAAGGCAGGTCGACAGGACGCTGCTCTGTGCAGGCTAATAACAAGCACAAGCAGTACATTATTGTTTTTTTTTTTTTTTCCCCAAATAAGTGAGGTAACAAATTGCAAAACACTGTACACATACTCCTGAAGGAGTGTGACTTAAACATGGTACCTTAAAGGACCAAACAAGCACCTTTTGAATAGTAATTGTAGAAAAAGTTTTAGGAGAAGGTGAGAGCCTTTTCCATCATGAAAAACTTCTATTTGCCTCCTAATATGAAACAAGTAAGTATTTTTCTGGGAATAATTTTTCTGAAAAAAAGCTAGGTTATATGCTCCAATGCCTCTTTCTTATTATTTTAGTGCATTCTAGATTGCATTCTGGATTTTTGTTTTTAAATGACTGTGACATTTTCTGTCAGAATGGGATGATCTCAGTTATCTTGGTAGCTATGAAGCTAATAGATATTTGCTCTGAAACTTGTGAAATTTTCAAACATCTCAACCTTGGACTCAGGTATGAAAGTGGTAACGTGATATCTGTTATTGTACTCTATTAAAGAGTTCATTAAGACTTGTATGATTAAATGCTGAGACCAAAATGTCTGCAATTTCACAGCAAACAACCCAACTACTATTAAAGCCTTTTTAACCTTCAACTGCAAAGAGGAAAAAATACAGAGTAAAAAAAAATATACATTTAAATGAAAAGTATTCAGCAGGNTTTTTTTTTTTTTAAACAATGTCTTTATTTGCTTTTCCTTTGGCTGTAAAGAATTTTAATACGTAAAAACAAACCAACCATTTGACAGTCTTTTATGAAGTATTAAAATAAAAATAACTGCGCTTTTGGGGAAAAAAGAAGTTAACTGAGGTGAACTGTTTTCTTGAAAACAAGAACAAGAAAATAACCCACAAAGTAAAGAGAAAAGGTGCTTTTTCCATCAGACTTTAACAGATTAGCTCTACCATTTGCTGCGGCAATCAATGGGGTTTCCATCCTTGGTTGTCTCCCCTGTCCCGCTGTCTGAGGCAGGAGGAAATGCGTGCTGACATTTTACCCCCTCCCCAAATCACAGCCCTGTGTTATAGCCCTAACCCACTTTTATCATCACTTTAAACTAAGGTGGCAGGCTAACATGTGGATGCACATTTTTTCGACCATCCCTCCTATGGGACAAGTAACGTGGTAAACGCGCAGGATGAGCAACTGAGGGCACCAATATCTTAAACCTTGATAGCAAGAATAGCTAAGGCTTGCCTTTCAGCGCCCCTCTGGCAGCAATGCTGCCGGAGAAAGACTAGCACAAGAAGCAAACTGAACTACTCAAAGATTTGTCAAACCCTTTTCAATATCAGGCTGCTGAAAGTATTGCTTTTCGTCTTTCTGGTCAGCAAGTCACAGTGGTGCTGCAGAGCATGAGACACTGCCAGAGCAAGACTCTTATTAAACAACAGGAGGGAAACAATAAAAAGTGGGAAAGGAAAAGAAGAGGAATAAAAGTACCACATTTGAAATATCTTTAAAGTTGAGTTTGGGGTGGGAGCAATGGAGGTGAAGGCTACTTTCTGGCTTGGTTTGGTCAAGATCACAAAGGTGAAGGCTCTGGGGCACTGAATAGATTTCAACATCCTATACCATAATAACAATGAGAGAGGTTGCTCCATCCTGCTCTCCCTTCTTCCAGATACTGAGGTGAGCTCTGGAGGGTGATAACACTAAGTCATATTCATTGTTTTGTTTGCTATTTAGGATTATTTCCAGACAGGCTACGGAGGTCTTTTGATTTATGGTCCCACAGCTTTCCTTGCAAAACAAATAGGATCTTTTTACTGTCAATGAACTACAGAAATTCATGTTATCATTTGGACAAACTCAACTTTTCTGCCTAATTTGCTGACCTGCCTAAACCAGTTTATTTTACAGGGGACACTGCATTTTTGCTGTTTGGGCTATTCATATTATCACCGTAAATAAGCCAATGCTGAGCAACTTTGGTAGACAAATTCCTGAAGTGTTTGCCTAAGTCACACATTTTGTGAGGACAGAGAATTGCAAAAACTACCCAAGGAGCAAAATGTAAGATTTCTTGTTAGAATTGAGATTTTCGCGTAATATTTTCAGCCAGCAAGAACACATCAAGACAATGCAGCTTTAAACTGTAAATTAATTTAAATAATTTTAGCTGTAGTCTGCCAATTATAACTTCATGTAGCAATAGCATCCTGTGTAGCCTCAGGGGATTCTATCCAAGTGTTTAGACTTTGGCCTTAGTTTTTTTTAAAGTTAGGGTTTCCTAGTGGGAATATGTTTTATTACCTGAAGCATATAAGATATTTCAAACTGCACAGGAATGAGCACAGAGAGGGAAAATGGCAATTATCAGTGATGGTAACATTCAACATCTTTGGTACTGCTAGTAGCACCACTGCTACAATAAAAAGGTGTCAATAAAAAAAAATCATTCCCAACTCTAATGAAAACACTAGCACTGTAATTACTGCTTGTGTAAAGACCCTGGTCTCATAGTGTGACCCTCAAGTACAAAATACAACCTTTCATGTGGAGTTCCACTGAATTAAATGCAAAAGTGGTTTCCCAATATGCTACAATAATATCATTTAGAAGAAAACTTCCTTTAGTATCTGCTTTGGTAAATCATCATTTAAAACTTACATTTAGATCTACCTGCCTATGTTTTCTTTATAATAAAGTAAAAGCTTAAACTTCTTACCTGCAAAGGCAAAATGTCTCTGCTACCCTTAAAAGGGAATTGACACTGTAAATCAACCATCCTCTGTTCTCAGTCCATTAATCCTTTCCAGAGCTCAAAGACCAGGTATGTCAACAGCAGGCAGACAATTATTATCCGATGGTACTTTTGAAAGAGTCAGGAAATAATTAACAGTACTAGTACCTTCTCCTTCTTTATCAGTTGCTCTAAATAGTAATAAACAGTTCTACACTTCCGAAATTTCTAACATCCTTGGAACAGCTAGGCACTGTGTTCTGTAACTTACATTTTTGTATGAAAAGAAAAGTTTTATTTTAAGTATTCATCTAGTAACCAGAGCTGCTTTCATTCTACTGTCCTGTAGCATTCAGCTTTTTCTCCAGGATTTTAATCATATGTTTTGAAGATGTTAAAATAGTTCTCTGATCCCTGGATTATAAAGTTCAATTTTACTGGTCAGTCAGTCAGCCTTTTTTTTTTTTTCAGAGTAACTTGTTGACTACGTCCTTAATGCAAGGATTTCCAAAGCAAGGGACATTCATACCACCAGCAGGATGAGACCCAGTGCATGAACAGGCACTGCCACTGCCACTTTTCCCCTTCTTAGCTTGCTTTGTCGTGATGATTACCACAGCTGGAGGAGCTTCTGCAAAGCTCCCACCCTCGCTTTCCAATGCAAGCTATTAACTCTTTCTACCCTGTTCATTTCTAATGTCACAGTGGAAAAAGAGGGGGGTAGTGGTGGTGATAAGTTGAGTAGGATAGTAGTAAGCTTATTTAGTAATAAGCTTGTTTTCCATTGACCGTTAGGTTCTTTTCAGGCAGAATGTGCCCTTATATACACATTTCCTTTACAAAAGACAAAACTTGATCTAAGACATAAACCAATAAAAAGAGCAAGAGGTGAGAGTGGAGGGCAGGTTCCTCTTAAGTCAGTCGGTCTTGTTAGCAATGTTTTATTCCTGTGAATAATAGCCATTCTTTTGTTATTGATGCAGATGATGTTGTACCTTGTGGAGAGGGGAAAGAGCATCTGAAAGCCAGAGTGCAGAGCTTCTAGTGTACAATGGGGCTTGCCTATAAAATATAGTCTGTCTGGTTTGTGTTTTCTTTCCTCTGTCCTTAATTCAAGGTACTTTCTTTGACTAATAATGTTCCTTCATGTCTCAAATAGCACTCTCTATAAAGAGTAGTTCCACTGAATTCTGTCTTAGAATGTATATTAATGTGCTTACCTGTATTAGTATGTTGTCTGGTAGTGTGTCCTTTGTAGCCAGCATTACAAATGCTAAATGGATGATTTTTCAAGTATTTGCTTTCACCCTCCTTCCCCGTTACCATGTTCTTATTCACAATGTAATAAAGGAAATGGCATAAATCTTAATGAGTTATTTTTATTGAGGGGTTTTTCCTTTTACTTGGTATTTTTAAAAGGCTTGTCCAGCTGCCTTCAGTTTATACATAGTCATCTTAGCTGATTATTTCGTATACTGTACTACATTTAGAAAAAGTCCACTGTAACCATGGTAACTATTTTTGCTTAAGCACAGTTGAGCATGTGGGTTCGTTTTAATTTAGCTGAAGAAAACAGAGAAATGCTCTTGAAAGCTCCTGAAATCATTTGCGTTATTATTGGCTTTCATTTCAGGTTCAACAGAGATAGAATTGCTCATAGCCTCTCTCTTTCTTGCTTTCAATGATTTTGAAATCAGTAGATGTGGGCTGTAAAGAGTTTATATAAAAGTTATGGGAGGTTTTCCGTGGGCAGCTTGCCTTCCTGAAGAGAACAATGTGTGTATGATGTGGTTTTCTTAACTGGGAGCAGCACTATGACTTTCTTGTCTTCTCTGTTACACTAGAGGGAACGTGACCCTCTGTAGTCCAATTTCACTTATACCTTGTGCTAGCTTGACCCAAAATCTTTGCAAGCCAGGTGATGTTGGGCTGTGATAAACCAAAGTAGAGCAAAGAGGGCCAGAGGTGGGAGAAACACCAGTCCCACTTACCTTTCCCTTTAGCTTTATGGAGATTTTGAAGAATATCTGCTAATGTCCAGTACTGCAGTGTGTTCTCCAGGACAGTCATATCCAAGAAGCAGTCCTGAAAGTATACCCTTGGCAGATATTTCTGTGCTGTTGAAACTGTGGTAGCTCATCCATCCTAGTGTCAGAGAGAGGAACAGAAAATTACTATTTCCTTCTGAAAATGCAGATGCAGCATGCAGCTAGGAACTGACATCATCTCATTCTGATCCAAAGGTCATCAGAAAAACTCTGTGGAAGAGAGAGGAAACTAAACCGTGAAGTTCACTAGATTATCTTTGTTGCAGGCAGACCCCAGTGACCTCCTTGGGAGCCCCGTCTGCATGTCCAGTGGTCTGGCTCACATTCAGAAAATGTTCAGAACATCAAGATACACCTTACAGTCACAAGTTTTTATTTCCCTGTGATTCAGAAGTCACAGTGCAAGCTAATCCCCATCCAACAGACCAGTCTGCCAGCTGGGATGGGAACTAGAGCAAAGTAATCTGAAATGCTCCTGGCTGGTGGTGAGCCCAGTGTGTGCGACTTGATAGTCTCCCTCATCAGAATCATCAGGCTTGAGTTCCCATGGGTTTCTTCTCGGTAATTATGTGGTACAATGTTATCTTCACTATAATTAGCTGAATAACACGTGGGAAATCTGTCAATATTTCTTGCTCACCAATTGACAAAGCATATGTAGTGATTTGACTGCCTTCGCAGAAGATTGTATAGTATATTTTACAAATATTCTGGTTTGTTGAGAGTTTTTTGTCTGTCAGAACATTATTTATTCAATCAGTCTTTTCAGTGTTTGAATGAATATAATTATTTATCCAAAAGCTAGTAACAATATCTGTTCTTTGCTGTCTGTTCTGAAGGATGGTGTTGCACATCAAACTCCATGATTTCAGCTATATCAACAGGAGTTTTACTACAGAGAAAAACACTTTTCCCTAAAGAAAAGATGTCACAAGAGAGAGCTAGAGGCTAGTTTTTCCTCCATAATGTAGTTAGTAGTGACCAGTCTCCACCTCTAATCACTAGACCCTTACTTCTGCTGTTGTCTTATTAGCTGTGGTGCCTGTCATGCAAAAATGGCCTGAAAGAAGTTCCCCCTCTGCCTTCTCTCGTTTGTATACTTTGAATAGCTGCTCCCTTGCAAAGGAGTGGGGAGAAATCAATAACTCTTCACTCTGTTGTGACTAGTTTGCTTCTGGTGAGTGACAAGTGATTGATTTGCCTCATCTCTCACTCAAAGGCAGCTGCAGCTCTTTTGTACGTTTTTTTTTTCATATTGTAAAATGGGAAGAGAAAAATGAAAAGTGTTATATGAGAGGCAAATCTGAGGGCAGATGTCAATCCACATAGTTCAGATGCAGATTGTCTGGTGCTTTAATAAGAATGTCTGTGGAGCTACCAGAGAACACAACCCATACCATTAACTACAGACCTTTGTCACCAGATGTTCATTTTGTCAGTGTCAAAATGTGTATTCATGCTCTTTTATCAAAGACTATAAATCCATTGAAAGGACTCATAGGTCAATTTATATAAGATTGATGGATTCCCTCCACTCTTTAACTTAGAAGGACAGAGTAGTTGTCAATGCAATTAAGAGAATGGAACACCTTCCTGAAAGTGGAGAGGCATTACAACAACTTCTCTTCATTAAAAAATACAGGTTGAAAATAAAATATTACATTTATCGCACATGCTACTCATTGTGCTTTTTGGAACTTGTTTTTTCCTTATTTTAATAGTATGCTTCATGCTTTCTTTTGTATTATCCTTTAATTGAACTCTTGAGTAAATCATTGCAATTAAGAATATGCAGAAGAATAACTAGGGAAGGTTTTTGTCTGGATCTAAAAGAAAGAAAAATGTTCAGCCATAAAAGATTGGAGTACTGTGAAATGGGTTTACTATTGTACTTAATCAGAGACAGATGTTGCCCATCAAACTAACAAGAACTTTTGATACCTATTTTTAATATTATAACACTGGCTGATAATATACTGGTGTGTTTTAAAAAAGAGGAGGTTAAATCTTGATGTCTGGTAATACAGTTCTAGGTATTAGGACATAAAATAAAGAAATGATAAAACTTAGTAACAGGACTAAAGAAATACCTATTTTTATACACCAAAAAAATCACAAGGGACTGAGAAAATTCAGATGCAAGTAATGGGAAATTATATTAATTTTCATTAGGATTCTAAGGAGTCCATATATAATTTTCTGGGAGGTGCAACTTCCCAAAACGGAAAAATGTTATTTTGTTAGAGATGATTGGACTATTCATAATTATGGATAGTGAATCATTTACTGGAATATTTTTAGAATTATCTTAAATTGTTTGTAAACAGTGTGACTGGTGAAACTTTCAAGCACACGTCTTCTGGGCTAAGATTTTCTTGTATGGTGTTCCTATGATTTTCACACAATTACTGAATACTGTTCTTGTTTGGATTTCTGTAGCTATTTTCAGTGCCATTATTTTAAGGAACGTGGGATGGGACCACAAGATGACAGGCCTTGTGCCTGGGGCTTGAAGCACGAGGTGCAAGCCACTCATTATTTGTGTGATCTTTGTGATTTTTTCCTGACTGATATTTGTGAAAATCACTTCAGAATTAAGGCTCTTCAGGAAACCTTACACTAATATCTACTTGCATATTAATTTGCAAAGCATATGGCTTTCAGGGTCAATCTTATGCAACAGTTCCCATCTTTGCAGGCACACTGGCAACTGAACCAGAGAATTAAAGTCTGTATAATTGGTGTGTGCCACAAGGAAGGATCATTAAATTCATTGTACATTTCTGTGCTTGTCTTGCATTTTCCATTCCATAAGCAGAGACACAAATCTTGTTCCCTTCCCTTCTTACCAGTACTCTCCCCTCTTCTCTTCTAAGCTAACTGTCTTCCACAGCCAGATTATCCACACTCTCCTAAAAGGGTGTGAGTGTGCCCTTGGTCATGTACCAAGAGGTACCTCAGAGGTCATCCATTGCTCAGGAATAGGTTATCAGCATCATCTTTCTGATGGCAGACCCTTCTTTAGGGCCTGGCTGAGTTAAGGTCCTACCATGTATGATGGATAGGGCTAATGATGTCCTGGTCCTACTCCCTGAATGTGCATTGGGGTAAGAGGCTGCCCACTGCAATTATCCTTGCTTCTGCCTGATTGCTCTGTGGTGCCCTACATAACTGCATGTTGTGCAAAACTTTCTTCAGCTGCTTGAAAAGCTACTGGTTTTGTCTCTGTTGTTGAAACAGCATTTTGTGTGGATTGGGCAGAGAAAAGGACATATTAGCAAACAGGGTTAAGCATGCTCCAGAGAAACCCCTCCAGTCCCACACAAAGAGCAGCAGTGAGGTGAAAGCGCACATGTTATTTGGACAGCCGTCAGTGAATAGCTTGTTCCATTATTCAATCTTCTCTGCAGGTTGAAAAATTCAAGCTTTACGCCCTGAGGGAGAACGATGGGAATACAAGCCTAGTGCTTGCAAGACACAGTTTTCTTTCCTTGTTTGGCCATGGGCTTCATCACTCCATCTTCCTGCCCTCAGCTTTTCATTGCTTCTGGTCTTCAGAAGCATGTTGTGAGGATACCCTGCAGTACTGTGAGTGCTTAAACTGGAGAGGAAAATTTGTATCCTCAGTGTAAATGCCTGGATGGCATTATTATTTATTTGTGATTGTTATTTTGCTAATCATTGTATTGATTTGAACTGTGCTGAGATTTCTAAGAGGGTGGGAAATAATCCCATAGGAATTGTGCAGTAATTTGCTAGTAATTGGCACCACTTCTCAAATGTTACAATTTAGGTGTTTTGGTAGTTTTTGGGGGGTTTATCTTGTTCAATGGTAGCAGAAACCATTCTTTCAGGACCTGACTCAAAAGTTTGTTAATTCAACAGGACTATTTGCTATGTTTGCAGTGGTCACTGAAACAGACCTTTGGGAAGAGATGTCAGGTTAGTGAGGGTTAGTACTGAAAAATGTACTTATCAGGCACTAGATTTATGTATGCTTCCTGGTAATAAATAATGTCAATATGGATTGCTGGTTGTCTCAATCTATACCAATAAGTCTTTGGTGGCTAAAATGCTGCCTCCAACCTGTCCTGCTTACCTCAAATGGGTTGACAGCAGCCCAAAGGATGGCTCTACATGGATAGCAAATACCTGCTGGCATAGTCCTGACTGCTGCACCTGCAGGAGCAAGCCACTTATCCACAGTGAGGGTGAAAAGAACTAAAACTTGGCTGAAATCAGCTGCTAATAGCTACTGCTTTTGGTTCTTCTCCTTTTCCTCTATGATTCTATGATTTCTCTTGAAAATTCAGTGTTTTTTTTTTCATCCTGCATCCTGCAGAGCCCATCAAAGGCAGCATCCCTGGAGCACTGCTGATGAGTCAGGGAAAAGCAATTAAGGAAAGAGAGTCTATTGGTATTGCCTGTGTGAGCTCCCAGCATTTGCTAAGTGGCGGCCTCCAGTTGATGGAAAAACTTTAAGGTGTCCACAAATTAACAGAGGTTGGAAATGCTTTGTAAATCATTGGCAAAGCTCTCCCAGGTCAGAGAGCACTGTCAGGTTCTCTGTATGATGAACCAAAGCGTTATTTTTCATATGCTACAAATTTGCTGCTACCATAAGCAATTTCTGGCAGCAGAGTCACAACAGGGAGCCAGATACCAGCTCACTGTGCACTTCAAGAGTGTTCCGAGTTTTGGAATTGTCTTTGCCTTTGCCCCTTTGATGCTTCTCTGTATAAGCATGTCTCTTTGGTGCTTCTCTGTATAAGCATGTCTCTTTGGCTAAGATGACACACAGGAGATGCACTAGTAAAGTAGCTGGATCCAGTTTAATTCAGTGTGCTGAGGACCTGTTCTGTAGTGCACTTTGTTCTGTAACAGCTGGCAACAGAAAACTACTTCTCTGGTGGTGCATGAATTTTGTAAATATTTAATATAGAAAATAATTCCTTTCTCATTAGTAGGGGGAATAAGAGAAATAGTGTGTGGATGCATCAGATATATTTCCTTTTTGAGAAGTAGCTTTTCTCTGACTCAGTACCAATTTAAATTCTATCTACTTTGTAAAATACTGCTGAAAGACATCTGATTTAATGGTTTACCGTTATACATATAATAAAGTGGAGAGTATCTTCATATTGCTTTAGGAGAGCAGTCCACCTAATAATTTTAAAAGTCACTGTTTGATGTGACTATTGACTTGACCACAAAGAATGCAGATCCCAGAAGAAGTTATTAAGGTCAGACACATATCTTACTTGGGTCATGAGAGCATGTATTAGTTCCATGAGTTTTATGTTCAAAATACAGGGAGGTAATCCCTGGCAATTCCCATCAGTGTCAGTTTTGAGGATGCCTTTTTAATAGAATTCTGCTATTGAAAGCTTTGTGTTGGACCTTCCTTCCTGAGTGCTGAGCTATATAATTTGTCCTGGAAAACAAACAAACAGACAAACAAATAAAACAAAAACCTCCTCTTATTCCTGCAAATACATATCTCCAGGACAGAACTGGCCAAACTTTCATTAGAGAAAAATATTGGTCTGCCTCTGAAATTCCTATTCAGGTAAGTTTTAGTAGGGGCATGTTGCGAGGGTTGTTATTTCAGCAGGAACTGACTAGATTAGGGACTATGAGACAACAGTGCAGCTGAGCTGGGGCAAAGAAAAATGTTAAGGACTGTTCGCGGTTCTTAAACCTTCCTAAAGAAATATGAGAATGTGGAAAAACTTTTATTTTATTTTATTTTATTTTATTTTGTTTATTTTTGTCTCATAGAAACATTCTTTATAAACTAAGGAAAGGAAAACAAAGAAGTTTACAGAAGAAACAACTTAACTGTCTCTTTTTGAACAATGTCTGATAATGGACATTTTGGGAGGAAAAAATTACCTTATTTTGTACATTGTCAATGAAGAGTCTGGAAAAGGATTATTTTCTTCTCATTGAAGCATGTACATGATCAATATGTCCTGTAACAGATAGACTGAATTCTCTTATGCATTTCTATCCTCTTAAGCATCCTAAATAACTAGTGAACACCTGATTTTAACCTAAGAAGTTTTTTAAACAGTAACATGAAGTTTGGCCAGATATTCCACATGCTGCTGCAAGTCTGATTTATTATTCTTGACCTTTCAATAAATAATATTCAGATAAATGGAATATCAGAATTGATCTGTGAATCTAGGAACCAGTAAATGTTCTTATTTTATTAATTAAAATACCTTCATCTTTGCAAATAGACCTCTTAGTCCTTGCTAAGAGTAAACCGATGAAATATCATACTCAGGTATACATTTCCTCGCAAACATGTTTGTTTCTAACCTCTTCACATCTTATTCTTCCCCATAGGAAAAAAGAGTGATGATTAGAGCAAAAAATATGAGAATCAGGATGACAGAAATATTTCTAGAGCCTTCGTAGACTTGCACAGGGACCTAAAATTTAGAATGTTTCAGTTCCGTGACTGTTTTTAAATTTTAATATTGGGTGCTAAAGACCTCACATGAAGTAAAGGGATTTTTTTTTTTCTTCTACATAGTGAAATATTTTTTGTTTTAATCTTAGGTTTTAGTTGAAATGTTACCTTTTACTTATACAAAGTTTGCTAAGGTTGTTGCCTAGACAGTATTGCAAGCTGAGAACACCATTTTCTGATACTAAAGTACACGTAAACAAAAGACCATTTATTTCTTCCCTCAGGTTAACCTTAGCAAAAATACGTTCATAATTATGGGAGCACTCTCCAAAACTTTTAGGTTTTCCCAATAGAGTTCTTAAAGAAAATTGATTTTAGAGGGTAAAGAAAGATCAGATCTCAAATGGCAGAAATTCTAGGCATTATATAAGAATTAATATACAAGGAATTTAAAGCTGCTACAGATATTTGTCAGGTGTGATCACACAGCCCATGGCTTTTCAGCCACATTTTCTCCAGATTAACTCTGAGACTGAGAATTTGTGGGGGACTTTTAAACTCTGCCCTGAACTGAACCCAGTGAGTAAAGAGAAAGATCTACTTTCTACCAATGAACATCTTGAAAGAGGTGATGATGACAGGANATATAAAATAGGACAAATTGCATACTGAAGAAAAGGAATCCTTACCACTAGCTAAATTTCTCAACTTTGTCTCAGATATTGAGTCCCTTCAAACAGGACCTCACTTTTTCTCGGAGCTGGAACCAAAACTGTGTGTTGTGATGTGACATACTTCTAGGTTATGCCACAAGTAATGCCTGGCCAGATTCAGAGGTGATCTGAAATGGGTCTCAACCCTGTGAGTCTGGAATTGTTTAAGCAACCAAGATCCCC
Organism: Chauna torquata; assembly: GCA_013399475.1. NCBI lineage: Eukaryota > Metazoa > Chordata > Aves > Anseriformes > Anhimidae > Chauna > Chauna torquata. The sequence continues at coordinate 5,791 of VXAL01010531.1, read as the reverse complement.
CTAGCCGGCTGGCTGGATTTGGCCCTCAGCGTGCTCTCAGTGCAAACTTTTGCTAAGAGCAGCTCCAGCACCTGTGTCACGTTTGGAAACAGCAGGGCTGCTGTGGATTTTAAGGCATCTGCAAATCTGTGCTCTTCTCAGAAATCCTACCTCCAGTCACTCTGAGGGGGAAAAAAAACCAAAACCCCAAAAATAAAAAATCAAACCACTTTTCTGAAATATGTTCCAGCAGACGTAATGGGGAATAATGTTAGTCATACAGCAGGCATTTTGGAGCTACAGGCACGGAGAACATATAAGGCATCTTTGCTTTCCTCTCTAAAAGTGCTTTGACTGGAATTTTTACTCTGGAATTACTGTGTACATTATGCAGATCTTAACTTGCATTTGATGCATTCTGACAGAAGAAAAATGATCAATGCCAAAAATAAACAATGCCAGCTTCTTTGTAGATCTGACCTACAACGGTGTCATGCTTCTTTTCTGCGGGCCTGGCTCCTTTGAATTCAAATGCTGTATTTTTTTGTTTGTGTGCGTGCATGCGTACGCATACATTACAAAGAACAGTTTTATTGTAACCTTTGAATGCTAGCAACCATACTGTGTATTTCTGCCCTTGAAGCAGGGAGCAATAGTGGATGATGTGCTAAGGCAAACAAAATGCTCTGAACTAGGACAGCTTTTTCCGGAAGTGCTTCAAGGCTGATAGCAAGCAGAAATGGGAATGTTCCCTCCCAGCCCAATGTGGGATGTTCCTCCAAAATGTTCCCCTAGCGTTGGTCTGGGTGATGTTGAACAGAGGAGGATGTTGCCTGACTCATCGCCCATTTGCCCCCCAGGTGACATCTGGGGATCTTTTCTTGCACTTCGGGAGAGTGAGAGGCAAGGTATGAAGGGGGAAGCAGCATCAGCACCCAGCTCAGATAAGCAAGTTGCTAAAAAGCTGGCAGCCTTGGCCCAGTAGTGCCAAGAATGGAGGCATCTGAGCTGAAGAGTGTCTCATAGAGAAGAAGCAGGTAAAAAAGCCCAGGGGTACTGATGCAGAAAGAAGAAAGGGGGGATGTGAGAAAGGCCCTGTAGGCCCTGCAGGGTGAGAAGAACACGAGCAGCAGGTTTTGTGTGTCTTGTGGGAAAGCTGGTGAAGGAGAAAGGGAAGGGCGCAGGCATGAGTTTGAATGTGTTAGCGGAAGAAAGAAGTGGGCCCTCCCATCTTTTCAGAATTTAGTTGACTGATGATTTTCTGCATCTAGGCACCAAAAGATGACATTTTAATCACATATTTGGTATGATTACCTCTCTTAACTTATTCATGGTTAGAGTGATTGGTTTATATTTGCTGTAACATTTGCTGCAGCCTCTACTCTAGGATGTTCACACACAGAGACAGGCTTTCAATAATAACTTTAAGTCCTTAGTGAAATGACAGTGCAATGCTCTGGGAAGAACTCCTTTACAGACACAGATGGTGCTGAGGAAATATTTCACAATGAATAATTTATCCAGCAGACAAATGCAATGTTCCCAGTTACTTCATGAACAGATCATGAAATTATTTGGTATTCAAAATTATTCGTGATTTTTTTCCAGCAAATGGTCCTCCACATCTGGTGCATTACCAGTTTCTTTCAATGATTGTGATATGCATTTTGTGCTTGTTTAGGAGTTTTGTCATATACTAACTGCTCTTTCTGTTCTCAGTTAATTGGGTGGTGTACTTACTGCCTTGAAATATACTGTATTGAGAACCTGTCTACAGGATACGGCCTACTGAGAAGAAGATTAGACGAGTATGAATCCAAAAAGGAAAGGGAAGAAAACCCCACAATACAAATGATGAGACTATTTCCTAAAATGCTAAGTAAATGTCATTTAAAAACAAATTTTGTTCTCGATGTGCACTGTGTCAGAAAAGTCAGTAGCCCCTGGTCTTTTCAAAATGAAGGTCATTGTTGAATCAGATCATTAGTTAGCAAGACAGATTATTTTGGTTTCCGGAAAATGATTTGATAGACTCAAAGTAATGCTATGCATGTCTGGCTTCATGAGGGAAATCTATTCAGAGTAAAATACTTATTTCCAGGTAAGACTCCCAGGAGGACAGTATGTATTCTGTGTGTAGTATTCTATTTCACTGAATACAATAGTAATCTGTTAACCTCTGAGGCAGCATGTCAGTGGGGCCTCATAAATAAAGTTGCAAAAATTTATGAAAATATGTAAAAATAATAATAACCTTACAGCCACTGTTGAAGAACGTGTTCAGGAAACGGCAAGCTCTTTTCAAGGTATGGGAAGAGGTAGATAATGAAGCTTGAGTTTTTGTGTAAATACAGAACCAAACCATGCAATGAAAAGGAATTTGTGCAGATAAACCAACATACCCTAAATTATATCTGAGGCTATGCTTTTGTAATCCATGTTGGTTTTGTTCTGCCTCAGTCCCCAAATCTGTCACATTCCCTCAGCAAGAATAAGTGATATGCTTTTGCAGGGACTTGTTATCCCTGTGAAGTTATCTCACTCTCTTATTTGGATGATGTCTCTAATGAACCCTCCATTCCATCACTCAAATCCTTGGGAATGAGATGTTGCTTTTTACTTGGTTGAGGTGGTTTATTTAAGGTTTTAGTCTTAGATACTTAGCTTGAAGTGCTAGCTAGCCCATTTTCTTGGCTAGGGAACATAGATATTGCCTTTCTGCCATAGGTCCCTTTGTTTCTCTCTGTGCTGGAGAATGGAGATCTTCTTGCACCATTTGATGGGGATCAGAGGAATTCTACTTCACAGCACTTTGGCAAGTAGAGTCCAGGGAGACCTTATGTCTCATGGGTATTTCATGGGTATGGGAATTCTCTGGGTACTTTTGCACCCACATTAGCTGTGCAATGAAAGCACGCCCCTTGAAATCTGCTGTGTCTCACAGAGGATTTATTCTGGAGGTATTTACATCCTGGGATAAAACTGAACACTACTAGCTCATGCCAGAATAACAGTGAGGTGTTTGGTCATGGCAGTGAGAGTCTTCTAGCTATTCTATACTACTTCGGATGCTCTACAAGCTAGAAGCAAGCTTTGTGACCTGGGGACAATCCTAGCAAAGCACTGGTAGCAACAACACATGCATTCATATACAGAATGCAAAGGACACTGTTTAAAAGGAGAAGCACGAAAGCTTCCCGATGAATGACAGTGATACCTGGCACATGAGGACCAAACTGTTTTCTAAATTGGTTCCTGACAAAGCTTGTAGTAAGTTAGAATTAGGAGAGGACTCTAGCCAATGACTGTCTTTTCTAGCCACATTACAGGCACAAAAGGTTATCATTTGAAACCTTTTCTGCAGAGGACATCTCCAAAGTAAGTAAAGCAGATAATTTTAGTAAGGTTTGCAATACATGAATAGAAATTTGATAGATAAGAACAATACACTCTTGTTTGAAAGAAGTACTTTTAAAATATACCTCATTTCAAACAACTAGGTCTGGGGAGGGTGCATCTCTTGGTATATCTTTTGAAACAACTTTTTTTTTTTTCCCACCCCATATTTTTGGAAGAAAAAAAACAACAACTGTTATGCAAAAAGATCTGCTCTACCTGCCTCTTTGCGCTCTGGGACATGATGAGTTCATGTGCTAGATTTATTAAAAGTGGGTCCAGGGCAAGCATGCCTTTAAGAATGTGAAGAAACAAGGCATAGTACATGGGGACAGTAGAAAATAGTTCAAAGCACTCAAATCTGTAGCTATGTCTTGTTTTGACCTAGGAGTGGAAAGAGAAAAAAAAAAAAAAAAAAAGAAGTTCCATTTCCCAGGGGTGTCAGAATTCA
>VXAL01010529.1:156248-218167 GCA_013399475.1 Chauna torquata | reverse complement strand
AGGCACTTCCATGATTACTAACCTATCAATATCCCTCGTGCATTTGCTGTCGCATAGCTCTCCATCCCCTACCTCTACTGGGACAGCAGACCGATGAACCTTGCTAGCACACGGTCCCATAACCATTGGCGTACCACCCCCAGGCTTGTCTCTTGCAAGCCTGGTTTTATCTCTTTCCCCCTTCAAATTTAGTTTAAAGCCCTTTCATTGAGCAGTGCTAACTCCTGAGCAAAGATCCGTTATCCCTCTTTGAGAGAGGTAAGCCCCATCTGTTGCCAGCAGGCCTGGTGTCATGTAAAATGACCCATGATCAAAAAAACCAAAGTTCTGCTGGTGACACCAGGCTTGGAGCCAGGTATTGATTTGCTGGCTCTTCTTGTTTCTCCTCCCATCATGCCCTACAACTGGAGGGATAGAGGAAAACACTAGTTGTGTTCCTGATCCCTTAACCAGTTGTCCCAAGGCCCTCTTGTCACTCTTGTCACCCTTGATTGCCCTTGGACTTCTTGTTGGAACTTCATCGCTGCCTACCTGAAAAATCAATAATGGGTAATAATCCGAGGGCCACACAGGAGGAGGAGAAGGACATAACTTGGGTGCTCCAGTTCTGAAGGGTGCCTTGCTAGTTAAAACACAGAAGGGCCAATACTCCTTAGAGAGTCACCTACTTGTGGTACACTAGCCCTGTTTGTACTGGATTATGTCCTACTCTTACAACGTTGATCTGAACTAATTTTTGCTACAAGCAAAAATCGGCTTGATTCTGCACTGACTGACTTCACCTCCTGAGAACACCCAACAAGATGGAGGGAAGCAGAAGGCACCAGAACACACCCACTCCCAACCAGGGTTTGCAAAGTTATATAGGACGAGAAGCAAGGGGTAGAGGTTGGAAAGATGTAGTCATACAGAAATTTGGAAGAGTGACACATGATAATGAACTTTTATTGGCTCCTTAAGTATTCAGCAGGTTTTTCTGATCAGAATTACCCTCAAATCTGAAGGCATTAACATCACCTGATATGATGATCTATATTCTTCTTCTGTTAAGTTACCTTTCCTTCGTGTACCTATTTACTTTCCAGAGTGAAAACAATGGTAACTTCTTCTAATGATTCATTCTTTGTGCCTTTTATAAAACACTATTTTCAATTTTTTTCTGCATCGCCTTTGAAGATAGTTAAAAATATAAATACCAGCATATATACATATACATACATATAAATATATATATCTCCAGTACATTCTAAATGACTAATCTGAAGGCACAAGATTCTCTTAAAATAAAAATATCTCCAATGAAACTAAGAATCATCAGACAATTCAGGAAGTAGCATCAGAAACAACCTGGCAGAACATAAAAGAAACAAGCATACTATAAGGGTGCAGATAATTTAAACCCTGGAAATATAAAAGGAAAGTCACATTCATATTCAGCGTTCATATTCCTTCAGGGTTTAACCTCAGCACATGTCAATACTACTCCTGTAGTTTTTACAAAAATTTAGGATAAGTGAGAAATTGAAACAGTCTAATCTGAATTAGAGAGACTTCGGTTGTTAACAAATACAAAGGGATTACAAAAAAGTAATTTTAAAAAGAGCTGGTATCATCTACACAGGAAGAAATCTGCCATCCATTGGTGTCTTGTAGTAGGGAACAGCTGCAGTGGATGGCTCACGCTGTGAGCAAAACCCGTGATTGTGTCACCCTACTTTGAGTGCCTTTTCATGCCTCGGGAGAGCCACAGCAGCAAAACCCTTCAGCCGTTAGTTCAGATCCCACATAAGAGGAAGCAAGAGGCTCAAAGAGGGAATGCTCACGGCAGGAAACAGCAGCTGAGCACAGAAATTGCCTGTGCTCAGAGCCAGTTGCCAGGCTGTGGGGATCCCACCGGTACCTGAGGGGACATGCAGTGAGGAAGGAGCTGCCCCACCACCATGTGCCCCCAGGGAAGGCAGCAGAGCCGTGGGTGCCTCAATACACAGGTGAGGTGAGGAACGGATCATGAGCCATACAGCTGGAGCTGCTGAAGAAACAGGATCTACCTGACAACTACCAGCATGCAGAAAATGTGTCAAAGAGACACTTTTGCAATGTGTCTACATTATTTGAGAAACTGAGAAGCTACATATACTGTCTGCTAGGATTCTGCCTCATTGCCAAATTTATCCTTGCTGTAGAAGTATGTACTATTTGTAGTCTGAGGAGGTAGACAAGATCAGCACTACACACCAACTCGGACTTGCCCAAATTTCCTTTGGTTAAGCTCTGCTTAGATATTACAAATGTATTGCTAATGCATCTACCTGTGTCACTGAAGGTGAAACCTAGACTCATACTCCCCTGCTTTGTAGAAGCAGTAACCAAAATCAGTGTGCCCAGGCAGAAAGATGGAAGTAGTGGGTATTACAGTTGAGTGACCCAGGATATTTCTTCCTATTTTCCTAAGAACATCTTTGCAGAAGGAAGTTTCCCTGTAAAATATAGTAACCACAATACTTTGCACTCAGCTGATGGACACTGAACTTCTTCCTGCCACTCACACTTCACTTCCCTAAAGTTAAATCTGTGTTAAACACAACCCTTATGACACTCTTACTCAGTCTGGATAATATTTATAAGCAATGATCAACTTAAGCCACGTTCAAGAGCCACATTTAAACTTCCACAGCACCAACAACAGCAAAAACCGCCCGGTTGCCAGGCCAGAGAGGAAAGCCACAGCAGACTGATCCACTCATTTGTCCTGAGGAGGCATGAGAACAAGACATGAGATTGTGACAGGTAGAGGGAAGGCACAAAGGACATTCTCTCCCTGCTTTGGGTTAACAGCTACAACATATTCGAGAGCGTCAACCCCAGCCAGGGATACAGGCAAAGAAGGAAGCTTGGCCAAAGTGCAACAGTGAGAAGAGACAAGGGCGGGAGCGTGCTTGACGGTGGCCACCTCAGAGGGAGGCTGCTCTGGAGGCCACCTCAGAAAAAGAGACAGAGGTATAAGAGCACGAAAAAACATAGAAAGTCAGAGAAGGTCTCTTTTGAGGAAGACCCTGGTTTACATGTGAATTTTGTGTCCATACTTTTTTTTTTTAAAGACGTATTACAAAAGCATACATTTTATTCAATTCTCTGAAATTTACTGAACTTAGACAAGAAATTCTTCTGGTGAATTTAAAAGGTAGGCTTGCAGTCAGAATTCCAGGATTTCTTGTATCAACCTTGAGTTACAAAGTTTGTACAACTGGAGCCACCACATTTTCTTCTTTAATTGTATATTTTTTTGTGAGGGTAGTCTAGGCTGGTGATTTGATTATTTGTTTTAGAATTGTTTTTCCCATTTTGCAATATAAAGCAGACACTCTGTCCCCCTCCTACCTCCCTAAAACAAAAATAAAAGCAGAGGAACAAGGCAGAAATGGCTTTTGTAGGCTCACATAGTACACCAGTTCACTGCAGAGTTATCAAAATCACTCTCTGTTTTGTAAAATGTTGAAATTATTTGTGTTAATTTGCTGAGTTAAAGGCTGGGGTTGAACAGGAAAAGGGAAGATTGAGTATGCACAGTAAGGAATTATTCAGTATTAATAAAAATTCCATGTTAGCTTAAAACAATTTTATTTACCCTGAAAATCAAAGCCTACAACTCTCTTGCATCATGCAGAAAGAAGAAAACAAAATTTTATTTCTTTGCTGCAGCCAATGAAAATACTCCGAGCTGCATTAAATCAGCTCTCTGATGGTATTAACATGTCAGGAAAACACAGATTCATAACTAAAATGAAGTAATTCCCCCCCCCGCTTTCTACCTTTTTGTATGAGAGAACTGCTTGAAAACAATCCATGGCAATGCTTTTTAAATGAGCTGGGAGGGATCCGACCGCCGCGAGGTGGCAGGGACAGGCACGCATGAGCTGCGCGTCCCTCCTCGCGAATGCCTGTGCATGCTGGAATCACCAGCCAGAGAGTGACCATGCAACACAAAGAATGGGCTTAACTCTCTCAAAGCATGAAGCGAAAGACCCCAGCTCCTCTCACCTTTCCAAAACAGTCACCCAAACAGCAACCGAGGGGGAAAAACCCGGCTTTCTCCCCATGCTGATAGCACATCGTGCCTTCAAGTAGCAAAACTTGATGTGCATTCATGTAAAGGGAAGCCTGGGTTGTCATGGGTACACACTTCCTGTTGTGCAAAAATTCCAGGATGGTCAGCATCTGAATATAATAAACATCTAGGAAGCTCAACTGCTTTATGGAATCAAATCCCACCGACACAACTGGACTATTCCTGGATGCAAGTCAAGAATAATCAAACAATAAGATCTTCAACAATTAAACACTCCAAATCCAAGTAATGGTTCAGTTCATGAAATCAAGGCTAGAAATCTTTTTCCTGTATGAAATATGTTATTTGACCACTCCTGTGTTAGTCACACCAGCTGTAAGCAAACTAAGCCACACTAATTAGACAGAAAGGTACCCACTTAAACAAGACCCAGGCTGGCTCCCTTTTTTCTGGAAATTAACTGTTCATTTCTCCTCACAGAAATACATAATTACAGCATCAATGCAAAAATGAATCAACTGCAGGCGCTGCTACACTCATGAAATACTTTTCTGCACTTCAGCAAAAAGTTTCAGGCCAGCATACTCTGGCTTTTGGAGCAGGGGCCTTCAGACACCTGAAGACCACAGCAGCTGGAGGAGCCTCCTGAGGCTGCAAGCACCCAGGACTCAGCATCAGGAGCCTCCTGGAAGCCAGACACCAACCCTTCAGCTCCATATGACCTGCCACACGCATGTGCGTCAATTTTGGCAAGATACACTTTGGATCATCTTGGCCAATATGTCTGCAAGATGGCCTCATGACAGAAACAGATCGAGTAAGAAGAGCTCTCTCTCCCAGATTAGCTGCCATCAAATATGGGTGTAGAAGATTTTAATTAGTAGTTTATTAAGAAACACTTCATTAAAGAGAGAGAGGAAGAGAGAAAGAACAAAGCAGGTTTATCTCTTGAATCATGAAAGGAACAAATCCACAAATGCTGACAAATTTCTTCTAATTAGTCTTTAGTAAACAGCTGATGCCTCATTAAAAAAGGAAAAAAAAAATCAACAAAAAACACCTACCACCAAACCCCCCAAATCCACATTCTGCTTAGTAATAAATCTGTCCTATCTGCCCTAAACTTTTCTGAGGACAGAAAACCATTCTCTTCCAACGTTACCAAGGTTATTTATATAGACATTTATCATCATGTCTTTGAAGTTGATGTGAAAAAGACCCTAAAAGGCCCTAAAAAGATATCGTCTACATCTTACCATTAGTGACTACAGAGGGTTAGGGACTCATTCTTGATCTCACCGTAATCAATGGCATTACTCATTCACTTTGATGGGCACATGATGGAACTCGAAACTTGAAATCCTAATTTCCTGAAATCAACAGAATTTTTTTTTTCTTTTTATTGGGATCAGGATTTCAACCTAAAACTTTGAAGAGAACAGATATTATTCACTCCTCTGTAGAGACCTAACACAGTGTCTGTGCGCCTTAAATCCCTCTTCAGTTCAGTCTGAGGGCTCCAGTAATGCCCTTGCATTTCTCACTTGAATAACGGCAAGCTTTCCCCCAGAAAGTAATAGGGCCACAGACATTTTTGGTATATGTTAAAACACAGAAGTCTACAGAAAGAGACACAAATCTGCTTTTTTATTTAAACAAGACTGCATCCCCTGTACATGCACATAATTAGCAGTCTGCATTCATATTTAGCCCTGCAATGAATGCCAAAATCTGCTTCCTATTTACACTCCAGTATCGGTTACAGACATTGTGATATCAGCTTCATGGATTACACGTGTGCTGCCCTGGTTCCCCTGTTTAACAACTTGACAACTAGCCCCAGGAGAAAACTACTTCTTCTGTTTGGAAAAAAAAAAAAGTAAGAAAACATTCCTTTTATAAAAGCAGTTGCCTAGACAGCACACATTATAAATAGACCAAAATATCCTTTTCTGTATATATTTCTGATTCTCATTTGTTGAGTAAGTAGGAAGAAGGGAACCCCAAAGACTTAGTATTTTTATATTATATATTCAAATTATATTCTGTACACTTGAGAGTCAGTCTAAATCAACATATAAGAAACACAGTGAACTTACTGGCCAACATTTAAACATTGCATAAATCTTGTTTGCACAACTCCAGCCCTCTGGAATGAGCTTGTAGAAGTTTTTCCTATTTACTAGGTTAGCATTTCCTCCCAAACAAAAAGCACTGATGTGCCACATATCTCTAGAGGGTCTTCTTGGGAAAAAAAAACAAAAAACAAAAAACAAACAAACAAAAAAATCACGAGAATGAAAGTATTTTTTAACTGGACTATTTAACATTGGGCATTCATACTTTCCTGTTTCATTTCTTCTAAGAAGTTTCAGATGGCTTTAGATCTGAGTACACAGCAAAGTTAGACAACATGATAAAAGACAATGGTAAAGTAAAAATCAAATTTCAAAATCTAGGTTATTTATTTACTTAGGGAAGAGTCAGAAACTTTCTTGCTATAGAAAAAACACCTCAGGAGATGGTACTGTGGTTTTGTGCTATTCCCTTTAACGTATTAATTTTTCCTTAACCACATTATTTAGTTTAAGCTTCTCTATGTTCTGATATTTTCCAGCTGCAGTCATCACCTAAAAAAACACAAGCTGAATGATGATATTCAGAAACATTAAGAGAGACCAAAATACAGTGTGTTGTTTGCCAGACAGCTGCTTATCGTGATACCCATCTCCCCAAAATCCGGCTGCTCCCAGCCTCAGTGGCAGGTGTCTTGCCATCATTAGCCCCGAAAAGCTCTTCTGTTTCTCCCCTTCTGCAGGGGGAGGCACAAAGTCACTGATGCATGGAAGTGCTGAGAGAGCTCTAGTCAGAAGAACATGGGCAAAGTGCCTTGCCCCTTGGCCATGCTTTCCTGCAGGTACCAAGCTTTGTGGACAGCAGGACTTCAGGCTACTGTGGACTTGTCTCCATGAGCACAGTCACCTTTACAAACAGGAGGTGATGGGATCCTCAGTCTCCAGGCCATAACATCCTGCATTTCTGCTGTTATTTTTCAGCAGACTCAGAGTATTTTAAGTCTTCACCAGTAATATGCAATGTGACTCAAACAGCTTTTTCACAACAAGGTATTCTGCAATCACAACAGTAGGATGGGAACGTGACAAAACAATAAGGTTTTAAATACAGCCAGTTCACATCAAAATTTGTTTCAACTGAAGACAAAATACAATGCTAGCTTTTCTTCACTGGTGGATTAGGGCCAATATCCTGGTGAAGAACAAGTCTCAGGTATACAGTTTAAAGACTTAGTTGCTGAGTATCTTAGGAGCATTGCATGGATCCACAAGAGTTCATGGACTATAAGCTAAAACCACAGAATAATTTAGGTCAGAAAGAACCTCTGGAGGTCACTCCAAAATGTCCACTGCTTTCTCCTCATCTAGTGAGCCTCCTTGTCAGAGGATGCAATCAATCAGTTTGCTCAGATGATCGTACTGCAAGAATTCTAAATCTATGTACTTCAACACTATATAAATGGGAAGCCTTTTATCTTACTTATACACTACTACAAAGAAACAATGTAGAATCCTTCAGTCAGTTTCTTGCCCATAAACCCATGTTCCTGCACAGCAGGACACCATATCTTGACTTCAAAGCATCTTACCGCTGAAAAGGAAAGGCCAGAGCCTGAACGAATGACAGTTGTGTTGCTGGTGAAGCCCCAGACAACAGCCCTGGTATAAATCGGCCGCAGTGCTAATGAAACACCTCAGCTATCTGCCCAATCCAGGGGTGAATACAGAAGCAGGATCACATAGGTTAACTGAAAAGAGATTGAATCTGTCTGGACAGACTATGTGGACATGAAGATATCCTTAACGTGAGATGGTGTTAATGGCTGCCATCAATCAAGGCTTTGATCTCTAGACAATATTAGATCTTGTCTCTAAGCAATGACAGTTCTTAAATTTAATGGGTATGCTAACAGCCTTCATTCAGGCTACATGAAAGCAGCAGTTGAATACTTCAGTGGACTGAGATAATGAGACAATAGAAGCTACTGCCCAAGGCAATCATGAACATGATAAAACCAAAGTAAGGAGATACTTTTAATATCCCAACTATCTTATTTGAAAAAAACGTTTAATTCTTTCTTCCATTTATCCAGGAAGAAGAGAATTCAGCAGACCCATTAGCTTAAACTGTATCTGAAACTGACTAAAAATAAATTCACATGAGAAGATCCAGCACAGCTGATTAACTCCAGGACAATGCTCTGCGAATGCGACAAACTCCTATTGCTTCCAGAGTCTGTGGACAACCAGACCACTTCTTGTTACCTGGGGTACCTTGCAAAAGCAAGGCAGCTCACAGGCACACTGGACAACACAATAAGATGGAGATATGAATGGCACTCTGTAGTCAGCTAAATCCAGTGGGGTTTTCTTAGCTCTGCAAGGCCTAGCAGAATCACTTTTTTTGCACCAATTTTCTCAGCATGCATGGCTTCATCAGCCTTCTCTCGGCTGGATCCGAGCCAGCTGAGTGCATCTCTCTTCAAGCTAGTGAAGTCTTACAGAAACTGGAGCACTGAGAAGTAAAGTGAAGAGATACTGAACGGCTCTGTGAGAACCAAGCTGCGCTTGGCAAGGATGGCAGGCCAATCCTGCTGCATCCTAGGCAGCCCCATTCAGTGCTGCTCACTTGCCTTTGTATCACACTTCCTACCCAGGCCCTCCACTAACCACACACCTCAGGTTTCTCTCTTTCCCCTCCCTGGGAGATAAGAGCAGGCTGTTGGTGGCAAGTCCTCAACCTGCCACTTTGCTGGAGAGGCAGAACAGGCTGCATGGCTTCCCCAAGTCAAGTTAATTTCCTTTTTTTCTCCTTCTTCTTTCAGGGCCTGCTGTTTTTGCCAACATTATGTGACAAAGAAAATATTACACTTACTCTGAGTTGGAGTAGTGAAATGGTCAATGGTCCTCTGAAAGCTCAAAATCATCTCAGTCTATCAATGCAAGAAAATACATAATAATGTACAAAACAAAACTATTGAGAGAAATCAAGTGAACTCATATTTCTTCCTGATTTTCTGTAATGTATTTTCTTCTGTCAAAAAAAAAAAAAAAAAAGCAAAACTTGTAGTTCTAGGTAGTGAAACTGTGAGATTTTCAAGCCATACAAGTATCAGCAGTAATTCATGTTATATTACAAAATACTACTAGTGTATACAGATTTTGAAAGGAAAAAGACAACAGCAGATTATTTACTGTTTCTAGAAGTCTAAAGCATAGATTTATTTAAAATACCATAATATGATTGTTTCCTCTTGTGTAAGAATTATTAGACCGCTAACATCTCATACAAAATTGAATAACATGGTAAAACAAACCTACTTAGCAAATGAAAAGCTCTGTCACAACATTGTATTTTAGGCACAACACTGTATTTATAAACTCTCCCCAAAACATACTGGAAGTGCCAAATCTATGCTTGACACACAATTCATACAGCACTGCTCAGAAAGGAGTGAAATCAGGCAGAGCTAGGAATGTAGGCGTGCAAATGTAATCTGAAGAAATCTCTGTGGGTAAGTGCCATTTCGATTGTGTAACTGGAGGCCCAGAGCTCACACCAAGAAATAATTATGTTCTCTACTGCACCGGCAATGATCTGATTAATTCCATCCAGTTGATAGATGTCGCCAGCAATTTTTATTAGCAAATTGGCCCTATTGTGTTTGCAGACATGACATTAATGCTATTTAGAGGCTGTGCCACGTCAAAAGAGCAGGATTTATGCCTGACCTATGTCTGAGAAAGTCATCCACATTAGTTTGTCAAGGAGGAAGCTTGCTGAACACATTGTGCCCTTCAAAATGTTATTCCAGGAAGAATCAGTCACCATACAAGTTTTTTTTCCAGAATTCACTACTGCAGTCGCCCGTCCTACATGAACTCCTTCGGCTAACAGCAATGATCTCATTAGAAGCATGAAACTAAAAGATAAAGTAGGACTAGGACATCCAGCAAGTAATCACTCACAAAATAAACCTGGAATGCTTGTATGTTAGCTTTAAAGGTTAAAAATATTTTCAGGCAGAGTGACAGGGTTCTGCACTTTTTTCCAGCCAGTCAGAAAATTTTTGGTTGCTGCAAAGATATATATAACAAACATTACACAAACTTTTTTTTTATTTTAAATCATCTTTCCATTATTCAGCTCTGCATAAATGATGCATCACTTCTGAATTAATGTACCATACAGTCATAAAAGCATAGATGCTTTCTATGAAACCTACAGTAGCTGAATGTTTAGAAAAAGGGAACAAAAAGCACGTTGTGTTGAGTTTTTGCCTGTTTTCAAGGTGCTTATACATTCAAAGTTTGGGCCAACATCAACTATGCCTGATGGCCTTCTGGGGTACCAGCACAGGTCATGCAATCTTCAAACTGAGCTGTAGATTTTGTTGCTTAAAATGCTTCCATGTGCCACACAGAACTGGTTTTGTAGCTTGATCTCCATAACTTGCACTTGAATGTAGTGGAAATAATGGATGCATGAGACTGGAGCTCTGAAGACTGGAGCATGCTTTATTAGCGTGACAGATAGACTACGCTGTTAGTGTAAGCGTATTCCCAGCATCTTACCAATTAGGTTAAACACAGCTCTGGAGAGAGCATTCCATGGGTGAGAGACTAATGTTTACTTTATGATTCTTTACCTTTCAGTCTCTGCACTACGGCTGCTACTACAGCTGCTACTACAGCAGCTAATTAGTATTAATTGGGATAGTCTTATATGACACATTTGACCAGTAGAAACCATTCTGATATCACTAGTTCATTCCACAGAACTTATCCAGTTTGAAGCAGTGCTAGGCTAGTGAGCAGAGTGGAAAAGCTCTATACCTTGTTGCTAATTCAATTAGCAGCATAATTGCAACATATTAGCTCAAATAAGGGTAATACTACTTTTCACAAGAGCTTAAATCTCTTCATACATTTTCTGTTATTTTAACTAACATTCACTGTTGAATTGTGAAGCTAGTTATATTCTCTACAGAATCACAGAGAAGTTTTTGACCTCTCAATAATAAATAAAAAATATTTCTGTAAATTCAAAATTATACTAGGAATTGCTGTTTGTCATTTCACACTGCAGGACAGATGCAGAACATTTTGCTTACATATGCCCCCTGCACCAATAAGAAGATCTCATATGAAACATAACACTGTTGTATAACATATAAAATATTAACAACAGAGATTTTTAAATACCTCTGAGAAGTACAAAAACATTAGAAAAATAGTGAAGAAACTCTAAGAAATCATGAATGCCTACAACTTCAGGACATCAAAAATGTCAGTTCAAGTTATCGTCTCATTACTTCAGTATTAAGGCCAACTAAAGGTCTTATTCAGCTCACTACAAAAAAAGGAAAGTTTCATACACTCCTGATACATCCAGATGATGCAACTCACCTCCCCACAATAAGGCCATATTTTAGGCAGGTAAAAAGGCAAAATTTTTTCTGTTTAATTGATATTTTAAAATATCAATAAATAAAAATGAGCAAAATTATGTCTTCAAAACTTGTAACAGTCTTTTACAATCCATTCCTCTTAGTCATGCATACTGTATAACACCCTCAAGTTACTGCCTCCTGACTCTCATATGCCCATGCTGGAGGAAACTGGCTTCTGCCTTGGGTATGCCAACTAGGCCAGCTTCAATTAACTACTTCTAATTCCCCAGTACTTTTGTTCTTCTTCCAGCATTGCTGCTTGGAAGGACCTTCTTAAGCACACTTCCAACCTCCAGTAAGCTGCGATGGGGAAGCAGAAGAGAAGCAGTGCTTCACAGGCACAACCCTGCAC
The DNA here is from genome assembly GCA_013399475.1 of Chauna torquata. Lineage (NCBI taxonomy): Eukaryota > Metazoa > Chordata > Aves > Anseriformes > Anhimidae > Chauna > Chauna torquata. The sequence continues at coordinate 206,221 of VXAL01010529.1, read as the reverse complement.
CTTAATGACCATGCTTGGATCCCCTCGGCCGAGTTAATAAAGTTATAATTAGTTGGAGTCAGTCAAAATTTTTAACTCAAGTAGAAGTAAATCATGTACTTTATCATGTCAAGGTGTCCTCACTATCAGATTTCAGTGAAAGTCCAATATTTGAGAAACTTTGCCTGATAAGGACAGTAGTTACTTCGTAATATGCTCATTAGTGCAATATTTAGAGAGAGAGACGTTCTTAATCAAAATCGGTGAGTCTGAGAACAAAACATACAGAATGATTTTTAGCTTTTGGAATGAGCCACTTCTCCCTGTTTACATCCCTCTTCTAGATAACAGGATTAGTTTATGTTCATATTTATCAATGCTATGAAATCACAGCATTTATTTGTGATAAACACAGAGCTTGTCTCTCAAGTTACCCTTTCACTCTGTCAGTCTAGAGAGAGAATTGCAACAGAAGACCTACACTTAAATCTTGAGAAAGTATGTTACTGCAGAAGTTAAAATCTCTTTGATTGGATTGCACATAGACACAAGACAGATGTCTACAGACGGTTTTGGGTGGATGGCTTTCAAACCACAACAACTGCGGAACTGTGTGCAAGAAAGACCCGGAGTGAAGTTTTTTATTGACTTTGCTGCTGCCTCTGCTTACTCTGCACAGCAACCAGAACCAAATTTCCACTCCAGTTTTTACCTCAAGAAGTTTTACTTCAGTGATCGCATCCTGACTCACAAAGTTATTAGAAACTAACAGCTGGTGCTCTCGCTTCATGCTTTTATTTCAAAAGAGCTCACTGGTCTCCAAAAGGGGCACATTTTAGCTGTGCAAACAGCACCAACTACTCCTTCATAGGTCAGTTTCGACACTGCCAAGTAGTTTGGCTGAATTCTTTCCTGAGCATTGCTCAAGTTCAGTTTTTTAAAGAAAAAATTAACATAATGCATGAAAAAAAATATTTAAAAGCATCTGTTTATTAAAAATCATCATCATTTGTAGGGTCCTACAGCAGACAGGGACACTATTTGGGCACCACAGTGATAAAATGCTGAAGAAAACAGAATTAAAATTTCTAATTACATTAGCAAAGTATGCAAGCTGTAAGAGGAAATCCAGTTCTGTGACTGAAATTGTGGACTCAGTGGGGCTAATATACTACTTCACTGTAGGTGCAGATCTACCGGGGCAAGAAGCAGGGGGAAGAAACAGGCAAGCTGCATCCCAATCTCCCCATGCACGAGCAATACAACATGCACACACGCGTCCTGCCAGGAAGGCAGGGAGCCATCAGGCTGTTTCTGCTGCCAGTGTAGTTACATACATTTGAATCCACATAAATTCCTGACACAGCATCTTTATATAAGTAAAAGCCAATTTCTCTCTTACCCCTTACAGCCTACTGAATAGCATCTTGCAGAAATGATGGATCAGATTCTGCTTAAAGCTTTGATGAAGCAAACTCAGAGCAAACTTTACAAATACTGAGAGCTCATGCAGATTTATACCTTTACCTATGGATCATGACTGAATGTAGCACAGTAGATTATATTTGTGTTGTACATAAAAAACATATATACACACTTATGTATCTGCCCCTAAGTTTTGTGAAGCTCACTTGTTGTTTTTAAATTATCTGTGTTCCCAAATTCTGCATGGCTAAGTAGAAGACATTCAATCTAATTCGATAATCAGATTTGCAGGCATTGCTATTTTGAAGAGGGTATCAGCTAATTTCCTTGTGTGATGTGGAACTGCACTAACTACCCTCCCTCCCCTAGAAGAACAGCAGTACGTAAATATCTGCCACGTTTGAAAAACTCTTAATCATTTGCCATTAAGAAACACTAAAAACTGGATTACTGTCATACATAATTATTATAAACTCCATAAGCACTAAGAAACTACTGTAGCCGGTAACAGAGCATGTGTGCAACCTCTGAAACTGGTGTGGTTTCTTCCCAGCTTCAGTAACCTCTGATCAGATTTCCAGTCAGTACAATCTAACACACTGCCAATAATGCCATTTACCATGAAATTTTACTTCTCTGATTAGGACAGTCTGCCCTCACAGAATCACAGAGAATCACAGAATGGGCAGGGCTGGAAGGGACCTCTGAAGATCATCCAGTCCAACTCCCCTGCCGAGCAGGATCACCTAGAGCACGTTGCGCAGGATGGCATCCAGGCGGGCTTTGAATATCTCCAGAGAAGGAGACTCCACCACCTCTCTGGGCAACCTGTTCCAGTGCTCTGTCACCCTCACAGTAAAGAAGTGCCCCCTCATGTTGAGCCGGAACCTTCTTTGTTTCAGTTTGTGCCCATTGCCTCTCGTCCTGTCGCTGGGCACAACTGAGAAGAGACCGGCTCCATCCTCTCGACACCCTCCCCTCAGATGTTTATATACATTAATGAGGTCTCCCCTCAGTCTGCTCTTTTCCAGGCTAAACAGGCCCAGCTCTTTCAGCCTGACCTCGAACGACAGGTGTTCCAGTCCTCTAATCATCTTAGTAGCCCTCCTCTGAACTGGCTCCAGTAGTTCGATGTCCCTCATGTACTGGGGAGCCCAGAACTGGACACAATACTCCAGGTGTGACCTCACCAGGGCTGAACAGAGGGGGAGGATCACCTCCCTTGACCTGCTGGCAACACTCTTCCGAATGCACCCCAGGATACCACTGGCCTTCTTGGCCACAAGGGCACATTGCTGACTCACGGTCAGCCTGCTGTCCACCAGGACTCCCAGGTCCCTCTCTGCAGAGCTGCACTCCAGCAGGTCACCCCCCAGCCTGTACTGGTGCCTGGAACCAGGAACAAAGAACACTGTAAGATACCAGAGCAGATAATCTGCCTTGAAAAGCAACTAATTTATCTACTGGCACTGTTGGCATTGAAAACAAAGGGGCTCAGCATTCAAACAACAGAAGAAAGCTACCTATTTACTTTAGCCCATGGTCACAGTGACCAAATCTGAATTTCAGGCGAGTAGTTCAGTTTACTTGAACAGGAATTTGTGTGTATTTCAATGCAAAACTTAGAGTGTTGCTGAACTGGAAGACAGGCACTTGGTTTCCAAAGAAATGGAGTTACTGATTTGATCAGCCATTTAGGTTGGGTTCTGGTAAGAAATGTGGTGGAAAATTGCTTGATCCTGCTTGTACTAGTGAAAGAAAATCTTCTGAAACAAAATTTTAAATCATATTAGGAAGAAAAGTTCTATATTGAACAGTTCTGAGCTGACCCTCTTGGTGCGCTGCTGATGGCAGTGAGACTACAACTGTTTGCTGTGTTATAGCCTAAACAGACCAAGATGGCTTTGACTAAGTCACACAAATATGACAAGATAAAAGTATATTTAAGCTTCTACCTAGCCAACAAATATTAGAGCAGTTTACAAATTACACTTCTATCAAGTTGTGTTTACTAAGAGAACTAAGATTTCTTACAGTTTCTTTATCTTGAATACAGTCCCTAAACAACTGGGTTTTCAACTGAAGAAGGATCTGCTCCAGAATTCACAAGAAATACAATGACAAGGACTCCCACAAACATAAAGACATACAGCAGGAATTATACAGTTTATAGAAGCTTACACAAAGAAAGTGCAATTCTCTATCAGTTTTTTGCTGTGAATTTAAAGCTAGTCAGAAAAAAAAAAAAAAAAAAAACATTTCCTTCTTCCCTCCCTTTCCTGAACAAGAAATGCAGCTTCCAAGACTGGGAGCAGTTTTTCTCTGTTTCTTTACATCCTTACACCCTAGCAAAGCACAAGCTCTGGCAGAGGGAATACAAGCATTAAACAGAAAACACTTTAGTTCCTCATCTGCCATTAACTCATTAACTCAGCAACTCACAGCATTTCCTTGAGTAGGACATTCATCTCGGGCAGGTTGCTTCAAGTGATGAATTCAAGTTACACCTTAACCGAAGATCCAGTTTTTATTAACAAACATGAATATAGTGAAAGATAAAATGATTTAAAATTGTTAATCATTCTGTACTACCTTTATCAGTGCTTCCTGAATATGCTGTGTTGTAAGGGACTCCTGTTTATTTAATTTTCTCTTTATGATGGTAGGCCGCATGACAGCAGCTTTCCCATTATACTAATATGTCTCGAATGTTAGCAGAACTCCTTAGAGTTGCAAATATCTTCTTTTATTAATATGGCTTTTCCCACTAGGATGGGATCACTTTTCAAGAAGCTTTTCTACATAAATCACTCCAGCAGGATCATCACTGATGTCACATATAAATTAAAAGTGCTTCCAAATAACATTACTTGATGCTAAATAAGCTAGATTCAAACTGGCATCAATAACAATTAATACATTTATCTCGTATGCCTTGGGGTTCCACATAAATAACATTAGACTGATATTCATTGGAATATTGTCCTGATTATTTTTTCATCTGTACTATACCAGAATTAAACAAGCTCAGAGAGACGGCTCCTTCTGCCATAACCTGAACGTGCTTCCCTAAAACCTACAAAAATTGCAGAGAATCCCCAAAGCAACCCACTCTTCCCCCCCACTAAAACAATAAAACCCCCATACATATGCACTATCTCTGCTATGGATCTTACAGCAAACATAACTTAGTTTTGTCTGAAGATCTATATATACCAGCCTTGGCAGGAATCATGCTTTATGCTTCACAGCAGAGTCAGTCTGCAAATAGTCACTCAGTGGAATTGTTCTGGCAGCATATCCTACATTTATGCTATCACCTGGTGGCACTGTTACACAGTCTGCTAAATTTCTGTTTTCAATGTGCGGCTCCTGGGAAGCCACATCGTGCTGTTGTTACCCTGGGGTGACATGGGGCCTCCACAGGAAGGCTGGGGATGGAGGAAGCCAATTGACCCGGACAATGTTTTCTTCTTTGGACTGTAAAACACAGCCACCCTCTCCAAACAGGTGTGTTGTTGACTTGATGTTTGGGGAAGAACACATACCTACACTACGTGCCAGGGCTGGTGTTGGTACAAATAATAGCAATTTGCACACATGTTTCTGATTCATCTATCTTAAACAACCAATTAGGAAGGCAACTGAAGACCTAGGAGGTTTGAATGGGATAAATGTCAGAAGAAAGCCATAGTATTATCACGGGTGGTTTTAAGGGAACTGGTTTCAGATGAAGATTCTGATCACTGAGCAGATGAGCATGAAGATCAAGGAATATAACCCCAGAAAACAAGAGTCATTGCAAATTTCACAGTCTGTCATGTAAGTAGAAATAACACTTTCTCACTGTTTCCTTTAGCAAAGGTAGAATAATCTATACGTTGCACTAAGGAAAAGAAAAGAAAAGAAAAGAAAAGAAAAGAAAAGAAAAGAAAAGAAAAGAAAAGAAAAGAAAAGAAAAGAAAAGAAAAGAAAAGAAAAGAAAAGAAAAGAAAAGAAAAGAAAAGAAAAGAAAAGAAAAGAGAAAAAAAGAAAAGAAAAAAGAAAAGAGAAAAAAAAGAGAAAAAAGAAAAAAGAAAAGAAAAAGGACTCAATCACCATAATGTGCACCTCTTATTTTCCAGTGCACAGAGGCAGTATATTGATGTACAGCTAGTTTATGAACATTCAAAACTGACACATCAGTTGTGCTGTTAAGCAACAGATACCTCTTTAGTGTATGAGGTTACATACCACTATATGCGGTTTTGCATTCACACGTACTATGTGCACTGGTTAGAAAAACACAATCCCACTGAAATCTCTAGCAACTAAAAATCAAATTATATTTAGCATTTTTCCTCTTTATGCCTCCATCATATTCATACATAAGTCATCCTGTCAGTAAAAAGGGGCAAGTATTAAGTCCAAGCCCACAAGAGGGTGGTTACCTAAAACATGCTAAAAGTACTCCTTTTCCCCCCTCACAAGGGTATAACTGAAGGAAAGCACTTCTTATCAGTATATTTGAAATGGGATTTCTGTATTTTCACTAATAAAGTAAATTAGCTAGCAATGCTCTTCCAGTTCTTTAAAGTTAAAATTGGCTTAATAGTAAAATACAATTGACAGCAACATCTTCAGCAGAACAAGAATCAGAAGTATACTGCCTGATTTTATTAACAGAACATTGGATTATTGCATGAGACGGGGCCTTCTAATCAACTGCATCATTACTGAAGCTCTTCCCAAGTGAACTTTTTGTAGCTTCTTTCTTCCTCATTCCCTTGGCTCCTTTCTCATCTGCTTGCACTCCTACCCTTCTGCTGTTTTCTTCTTATAGTGGTGCCTCACTGACCCTACATTCTTCGTATCTGCAGTGCTTCCCATTCCTCATCTCCTACATCTTTACCTCTGCAATCAGAAATCTCTTCCAGTACCTATGGAGAGCTTGGCAGTGGTAGTGAGGCACATTCACCATCATCTAGGCTAAGTGACTGCAGGGTTTCATCTCCTCCTAGTCTCCAAGTCAACAAAGCTTGTGACCTCCGACTGAAGTAGAACATCCTTCAGAAGAACATCTGGTTCCTAAGCCATGGATAATCCACCACAAAAACAGACATGTTGTGTTAAAAAGAAAAAATAAAGTCAGTCTCGTGTAGCTTGAATGCTTTTTGCTTCAGCTTTCAAACTAGTAGCAGTGAAATTAAATACAAATTTGCAGTTGAATTAGGGATCCCTCAGCCATATGATTTCAAACATATAAAAACATCTCAGTGTTTCTTTGCTAAGTAACTTAGATACAAGTTCTAATGAAGAATTCTTGTTCCTTCTCAATGTAAGACAGACTCACTATTCACATTTAAAAACTAAAATTAAACATCCCATTTGCAAGTTCTCCCTAATTGTCATTTAGGAAACCCCCACAGAGGAATACAAAAATTAAATCATTACAAAAGAATTTATTTGCAGCATGCTTTTCTTGTCAGTATAGAGAAAAATGTTTTTGTGCTCTGAAGAAGAAATTGGCAAACTATCCAAAAGAAAATGAAGTTATGCATTTTCTGTCTCCAGCAAATGAAATAACAAAATCAATCTGATGGTGTTTATAGCAGTGAAATGGGGAAGGAGATGGGACTTCTAAAAGACCATCAAATGCAGGAATCCTTTTCAATGAATACTGAGACACTGAACTGAATGCAAATCACCTTTATTAGTGGAGCTTTTTGGAAAAAGTGTCTTCTGGCAGGTTAGTTACAATCAAGTGTAATAAGGACACACTATTCCTAAGCATGTGCTATTCCTCTGGATGTATTCTCATTCAAAATGACAATCTTTCAGAGAAACTTTGGCATGGGAAAACATTCTTCTGCCCTTGCAAGAAACAGCAGTGGGGTGTGAGGTGAGCCCTTTACTTCTCATATTATCTATCTTATTTTCATCATCTTTACTTGTGATGAGTTGCAATTTCATCTGTAATCCTTAAAGAGAAATGATGTAAAAAAAAGGCCAAATTCCTTGTCTCACCTGGCCCGTTTTGTTTTCTAGCAGACTATGAAATCTTTACTAATAAGAAATAACGTTTGTCTTCTACAACTGTTCTACATTTGCTACCATATCCTCTTCTATCTGACAAGTTCACAATGTACATATTTAGTATCAAGAAGAAAACACACAGCTAATCAGTGTAGGTTTAGATCAATGTCAGACAGCATGAGAAAGTTGTTCTACCTTACATAAAAACTATCAAATCAAACTCAGCCATGGATTATGTAGATGCAACCCCACCAGGATTCGCCTCCTTCCACAAGAGCTGAGTTTGGGCCACACCATCAGATTGCTTTTTGTCAGCTCAGAGCTGGCAGTGGTGTCATTTAGTATTTTCTCAGGATTCACCGTGGTGCCGGTTTCTCTCTGACAATCCAGCTGTGGTCAATACCTAGCTAATGGTTAACTTCAGCAGATAGGTTTGAAAGTTTTGACCTGTGACCAATCTGTACCTCATGTTTTACTAAACCAAAACTTTCTTGTTCTCCAAAACATTTAACTTCTAGAATGAATTTAAGACAATTCCTTGAACATTGTTTGTCTTAGTACACTTAAGTTATATATTTTCAAAAATGACTATACATAGGACCTATTTTCTCTCAGACTTATTCAGAGAAGAAATATCAGTATCTTGGCAGACTACTGAACAACCAATCTCTGCACTCTTACATATAAATGAAAAGGGAACAATTTAAACTGTAGGTAGATCACAAAAGTATTTAATTACATACCCGAGTGGTCACATGTTGTTAAGCAAATGTTCAGCTAAGGTGGCTGAGAAACTGCAAATCAACAACTCTTTGAGCAAATCATGCTTGCCACATTTCCTCTGGCAGAGGAAAGAGACCGTCATTCTATCTTCTGCAAATTAAAAGAATAAGAGAATCTCTCAAGCATATTAATGATTGAGATTCACTGGAAATATACTGCTGCCACTATTTAGTTTTCATCAACATATCCAGCCAATTAGTATCTAAATTTATAAAAAGACTTATTTCATTGTTGAATGTTTTATGCTTGCAGTCTTTTCATACTCCTATGTGCATACTAATGCTCTGTAATTGAGGAATACTCAACACTACAATAACTTCATGATAAAATTCAACTGTTCTTCATAGCTCAAGATAAAAACCAAGTTTTGGCAACAACACTCAGTTCCCATAGGATTCTGGGGATGGGAAGAGCATAACAACAAGCCAGTTTCTTAAAATCCAGATGGAACTTCACTGCAAGCTGCCCTGGAGATGAACCTAACCCAGCAGCTCTGTCTCCTGAAAATTGCACCTCATTCTGATTTATCTAGCAATCTAAAGAAAAAGCTTGAAGCCAGGAAAGAGCAAAAATTAGTTAAAAAAAAAAAGAAAAAAGAAAAATCACAGCAGAGGAGGAAGCTTTTCAAACAGCTTGTCTGAAGCCCACTACGTGCATGGAGGTATTTGGGAGACCCTTATGCTCAGGACCCAGACAGATTAATCCGTGGGTAGTGCCTGTCCCAGTACAATCCCAGAACGTCTGGGATTAGGTCACTGCCAGACTCGCAGGAAAACAACCTGCGTGTAGGGAAGGGAGACAGCCTTGCCCCGTCAGCTCTGGCCACCAAGCCGCAGTACTCGAAACACTGCTCTAGGAGACAGAGACGGGTCGTGCCCCCTGCACTAAGGATCAGGAAGGAAGGGAGGTTGTCAGGCATTACCAACTCACAACATCAGCCGGATTTGGCCACCCTCTCAATTTATTCCAAACCAACTTCTACTTTATTGCAGTTATTCTAAAATAAGCAACATCAGACTTCAATCCTGGATTTTGTGCTCACCTGTAGGTTGTAAGAAAGGACCGGCTTTGCCATCTCAATGTTAGCTTCAGAGGGAAGGGAAGTCAATTCCAATACTGCAGTGATTAACTGCAGTATTTGTGCCTTGGTCCACTCAAAATGTCTTTTTTTTTTTTTTCTTTCTTTTTCTCTCCACCTCTTCAGGCTTTTTTTAAAGAAAGTTTAAGGGAACAAATAAAAAACTTGCCAAGACATTTGACATTATCAATAAACTTGAGCCTCTGATTATTACCCAGAAATCATAGCTTTCATAATACTGACAAGGAAAACAGAAATAATCCCTAGAACAGAAATATCAGGCTGCTCTTGCACCAGCTGGTCTTCTATGATATTTTAAGACAAGGAATTTGAAGCATTCCATTTGTTTTGTTTTGGTTTTGTTTGTTTTTTTAGAGTGGGGAATCTGAAGAACAGATAATGAGTTCAGCTACTTTAAACCTTTTCCTTTTTAATTAAAAAAATATACATAACCAGTTTCAGTGCATTTTTAGCTATATAGAGCTATATCAAGCTGTCCAGGAACCTCACATTTTACTTCAGAATGAATAAAATATTAATCATCAAAATAGGTAATTTGGTATGATACTACTTCCTCTTCTCATAGAGATGTTTACCAGATGAAATAACTGGAAATTAGTTTAGCCTAGCAGTCTATGCTGAAGACTGCAAACATTGGGCTGTTATAACTGATTAAGGAAAACATTCTCTGCCAATGAAAGCTACAAGCTAGGAACAGCCCTCTGACCGTACAGAAAAACTCACTTCTTGGAATTTCAAGTTTGAAAATATAAAAACGGAAATAAAAGCCTTTACCAATAACTTTCTTGAAAGATAACTTTATTTTTGCATATAAGATAGAAATCAATGCTGGTTTTCACTGGATTTTTTTTTTTTAATTTATAAAATGACAATGATTCAGAGATGCAAACACCTCTCCAAAAAACACTAATAAATTTCAAACAACTTGCATTTGTAGTCACAGGATTTACAGGATAAACCAGGCTGGGAAGGACCTCAGGATGTCTCAAGTCCCAGTACCTGCTCAAGGCAGAGGCACCTATGAGAGCAGACCATGTCACAGAGGGCTTTATCCTGTTGGGACTTGAAAACCTCTAGGGATGGAGACTGCACAACTGCACTGGAAAACCTGATTCACTGCTTGACTGTCTCCATGGGAAAAAGCTTTTCCTTATATTAAGTCTGAACCTGTCGTATTTCAGTTTAGGCCCATTGTCTCCCATCTTCCTGCCACACACCACTTCAAAGAGCAGACTACCAGACACCTTCCTGGTAGCCTCGTTGCAGATAGTGGCAGGCTGCTGTAAGGTCCCCCTGAATCTCTCTCTTCTCCAGCTCCCTCAGCTTTTCTTCACTGGGCAATTTCTCTAGGCCTTGATCATCTCAGTAGCTACTGCCTTTTGAGTTTTCAGCCATCAGGTAGTCCAACCACCTACACCATAATACCCCATAGATGATGACTCTGAAAAAATGTGGTATTTGCTAAAGTAATGGAAGATACCATCTACAATGTCTCCCCTCATCCACAGATCTCATCATTTCATCCCAGAGGGCAATAAGGTTTGACAAGCATGATTGATCCATAGTACATGCATGCTGGTTATTCCAAATCATCTTCTCCTTCCTTCATGTGTCCAGAAATAGCTTCAAAGAGGACCTTCCCCATGACTGTTTTTAGAAACTAAAAGTGAATCTGAACAGCCTATAGTTCCCTAGATAATACTTACTGCCATTTTTGAAAAGGGGTGCAGCATTTGACTTTCTCCTATCATCGTGGACCTCCCATGAAATCTACAACCTTTCAAAGATGACAGAGAGCAGCCTCACAATGACCTCAGCCAGCTCCTTCAGCATGCTTTGCATGTATCCCATTGGGTCCCATGAACTTCTATGGATCAAGATTCTCCTCAAGAGATCTCTGACTCAGTCCTCTCCCACTACCAGTAATTACTGTCCTCTCCGAACCCTGTCTCCAGACTCAAAAGCCTCAGTCTTATCTGCATCTACTACCATGAAATCACCCAGCTATTTCAGCAGTGAGCCCACATTTTCCTTGTTCATTCTTTTACTGTTTGAAGGAAGACTCCACTATTTCACAGTACTCAAAAGACTGGTGCTCAAGGCATATTTGAGGTGTAAGAAATCAAGTCCTTTCTTCAGTCATTTTTCCCTTATACAGAAGACCTCCAATGAGAGAGACTCAGGGGGCTTCACTCTGTATCAGCCCAGAGTTTATATGTCAAATCAGTCTTTCTGTATTTTTCTCCCCCAGAGATTCACATTTTAGTATCCCAAGAGGATGTAGTATTGGCTGATCGTGCAAGTTGAGTAGCTTGTCTATAGAACAATAAAAGATATCAGCTTTGTCCTGACGTAAAGCAGGGAAATTATGAAATCTTGAAAGCCATCTTGCACAAAATGACTTAGCAGATGATACGATAGCAATCTATATGATTAAAAACAAAACCAAGATGCTAAAAAACAGGACATGCTGAGATGAAAGGATAATTAATGAGCATCACTCTTCTGGTGGATGCTGTCTCTATAGCTCAGAACTCATTTATATTCGAAAGATACACAGAATATGTAAAGGACAAAAGAAGGACACAACATTAAAAACTGGCTCCAAGTTTTAAATCCAAAAGAGAGAGAGAGAGAAAGAGAAAAATAAAGATGTGAACAAATGCTTGCTTGCTTATCCAGAGTAGCTATGTGATCTGAATCACTAATAAAATTCTTCATGAAAGGTGAATGAGTAAGAACTTTGCATAGTTACTGTTGCTATGAAAGCAACTTTCCTTATTAGCCACACATTGCACAAATTATTTCCCTTTCCTTATCATTCACAAACAGGTAATGAACTGCTTGGAAAATGGCCTCCTCTCCTAAACGTTTCTGAGACCATATTTGAAAGGAAGAAGTCAGAATGATGTTCCTCAAAAAGCAGTGAGTGTTCAATAAGGAATTTGCAAGTATATTGAATGGGACAGTGTCAGACTCTATAAATGTGTGCGAACTGCATCTGGATCCTCTGAGACAGAGTTGGCAGCTTCATCTCCCATCTGTCCTCCTCTAAAAGCAAAAGGACACAGCCGAAATGTACAGCATCTACTGCACCAAGCTCCTCCACTTATCTAACAAATTCCGATATACCTACCTATGTGTCATGCTTTGCTAGTATTAGCAACAAAGAAGAAAGGTAATTTTGTGAACAGGAGGAAAAATCAGACATTTGGAGGCTGCTACAGAAAGGAACCACAGTTAGTTCTGCAGAAGAGGAGAAGCAGATATATTCAACTTCTAAACAATAAGAAGAACCCTTCAATGACGTGTTTGGAAAGAAAGTAGAGTATTCTCTGCAGGAAAACCTCTCTACAGTAAATATACAAATTACTATCAGAACAAATCCCATAAAAGGAGTAAGGTATTTCTAGAGAGTCCCAAATAAGATCTCTACGAGCAGGAAGGAATTTGAGCACTAAAAAAGAGACAGCCGTAATGTCTGCCCTCCAAAGAAGGTTTATGCTTGTTTTTGAGGAAAAGGTAAGAGGAAGTGCCGTAACTTTGTTTTTATGCAGTGACTGCAATAGCAAGTAGTCCCAGGAGATAAGCCCCATAAAATTCTCAGCTGGGTTGTAAGGAAACACATATTTTCAGGTGCAGCAATTTTCTCTTCCAGTTCTGAGTCCAATAGCAGATTCACTGTGATGTCTCACCAACCATCTAAAGCTCTCCAACACGGCTAGGCTGATTCATGGGCGATGAAGCTCCACCATATGAAATTACCACTCTAACTGAAGTCAGTCCAGGCACATTATCTACTAATCCTGCGTAACAAACAATTTTATATCCGCAGATAGTGTGACACAGTATAAATTTAGTAATAAATACAATAAATGTGGATGAATTCACACAACCTGTTTGCTCTGTCGTATTTTAAAGCAAAAATTTTATGGAAGCAGCTTGGAATGTATGCAAGCACAAAGAAAGTGAATCTACTGCACATGTAACCAATAAGATATTTATTTAAGCTTCCAGATCATTATAAAAGTCATGACCTGAATGGACTCAATCCAAAACATATAGCAGAAGGGTGAGATACATTTACATTCACTAAATAGTAGCTGATCAATTCTCATCTAGTTCTCCCTTTCATAACAGGAGGAACTGACTATTACTTATTAATTACTTGAAAAAAGACTTTGTTTTAGGTTCCCCCATAAAATCTTCTCTATTATACTCAATATCACTGTATAAACTCTCAATTATATTGTTTTGTGCATCAATAATAACCCTCGTGACAAGTCATTACTTACATTTATGGGCCATTACATTCTTTGGAAGATCCATCTTCTTTTAACAATAATATATTTTGAAGTACTAAATTAGAAGTAGCGACTAAACTAATTCCCACTAAATCTGAAGTGACTACCCACTGAAGCATTGTCTCTTACACACAAGAGTGGGAGCTCACAAGAAATTCTTGCCTTTTCCTATTTAGCCCCTTGGCATTAGCTAGTATGAACTTGTTTTGAAAACTTAGCCAATTAATATGTATTTATTCAGAGCTGCTTATCCCAAAAGTTTCATTCCTCTTTCACACTGATTTTATATCAGCGTAATTCTGCTCCTCTGAACAGGTAACATGTCCGTATTCAAGAAATAAATACTCATCTCTACAGCAGTGTATAGTACTAGTATGGTCATGTCAAACTAGCCGAAAAGATTTTAGTAGATTTCCGCTGATCTCACTTGCAAAAGAGGTTGGAGAGGAAGAGGTTTTGTTCCTATGTTTTTTAAGTGGAACACGAAATAAATTAAAAAAAAAAATGAACAACTGGAGCGAAGAGAACCTTGGCAATTAGTATTTCCCATGTGTCTGCATGCTGTATATTCTGTGCATATATACACACGTATGCATTCTGTCTGAACTACTGATTGTAGCTTTAGCAGCAATACCTTCCATTGGAAATAGAGACCATGCCAACACAAGATGCCTCCTGAGAGAGTTGATAGTTATCTTCTACATGAAATAAGGTGTGCTAGCAGAACTCTATATATCAACATTTGCATTAAAGCTGTTATAAGAAATTAGAATGTTCTAATAAAAATTGCTGCATTCTTCCCCCCCAACACTGTACTCTAACAACATTTTCTACTATGAACTACTGTTTTGCTTCATGATTTCTTTTGCATAATTCCTGATATCAGGAAAATATTTTTATGCAACCATTGTATTGTTAAATAATTGATTTACTCTATTGCAGTTTTATTTTAATAGCTAACAGAATAAAAAGAGGCCGTTTTCATCTAGAAGACCAGGGTTACTAGGTAGACAGGCAATGTCCTCTAGAGGCATGTAAGCACAATACACCACAACTTTCATGGCTAAACAGGAGCCAGAGAATACACCTCAAGCATATGTCTTTACACCATAACAACATTAGCTACTTAAGTCACCTTAACAAGCTGCTAAACATATATCCTGAGGCATCGCACCATGAAGAGACCTCGAGCAGGGTCCTACAAGCACCACAGCTGTGATGCTGCACCTGTGCTAATTGCAAACCAGCTAGGAAGAGCTAGCTGTAGCCTGGACATGGTAGTGAGCTGATACAGCCTTATTGCTTTGAATTCAGCTGCCCATAAAATTATATGGAATTGTATAATATTCCAGTCCACCTTTTACAGTGATGAAGACCCAGATAGATACCTTCTCCTCTTTCGGGGGAGTTGCTCAACAATAAGCACTTCAGAAATAAATTGGCCTGAATTTTTAAGTGCCTGAGGCATCTAAAAACTCTAATTTTAGGTTTTTATTTTTAAGTGTCTTGGGTGCTGTTTCTAGAGTTCTCTGAAAAACTTTATCCAGCCCACCATGCAGACTGTTTTTCCTACACTCGCCTTATTAATCTAGGAGTTCCCACTCAATTTCTTCACACCAGTTCAGCAGTGAAGCTGCAGGAGCCCTCCTGCCTGCTGAGCCTGCCATATGGAAGAGTTATTTCTCCCACTCACTGACTCTCTATTTTCTGTTTCATTTCATCCAAGCACACAACTTGTTCTCTGTTGCCTTTTCCTCTCAGTTCTTCCCTTTCCTACCTATTTTTTCCCCAACTTTTTAGAAGTGTAACTGCACTTACTAAGTTTGAAAAGCATCTGAGATGCAGCCTGGGGGAAAGACAAAATGCAAGATCTGTATCTTGTGAATAGCTCTCTAAAGTAGGAGCAGTGCTGATAAAATTCTTAAGTCTCTTGGAAATGCCAGGATATTCCTTCCTCAATACANAAAAAATTCTGATGCTACAGAGTATTTAGGAACTGTCAGACAATTGGCTATAACAGCTCACAGAGCTGAGAGCATACACAAGCTGCTATGATTTCTTCTGCAAAGCATGTGTGTGCAAGGTAAATGCACAAGTGTCTTTGGGTCTGTAAATCAGAATGAGATTTACATAAAGACCTCAGAAGTGCTTTCTTCATATGCAAATCCAAAAAAACATATTTTTAAATAATTTTGATTTTACTCTTTCTATAACTTGACAAAGTAAAACTGGTTACGTATTTCTTTATATATAATTTTAAGCTGCACGGCTAGCATGCATTAAACACAATGGGCATCCATTAACAAATCAGATTAGCCCTGAAATTTAAGTTATAACAGGCAATGTAATGCTGATATTTACATTTTAAACCATAAAAACTGTATATAAATACATGTTTAAATATGGATGCTAAACCTCTTTTATATATCCAGATTTGAACACAGATCTTATATCTATAAAGTACTTTGAAGATCACTGTAATTACTGAAAGCAGACATGAAAAATGAGAGTGTAACATAAGACACAACTGGCATTAGTTTACTCAAGCTCCATTAGTCACTATCATAAACACTGTCATTTGCCAATTTGGTTTGAGTTTAACGTAACAGAATACTAATTTTTAAATGAAAGAGGCAAAGCCAGCTGAGATCGTTAGATTTTCAACACATGTTCTTAATCCATTTATCACAATAATGATTAGTTCACGTTGCTTGATCTTGGACACTGATTGCTTTTAGTAGAGAACAACATACAAACAAGGTCAAAACAAGGTAAAGCCCTGTGTAATTTTGTTAGGTCAGCAACAGGTCTACTGTGCTTGTTTAAGCTATTTAATAGCCAACTGTACACAAAACCCCATTAGAATGTGATATTTCCTATTTCAGAGTCCCTGCCCATTGCAGGTTTGTCATTATGTTCATCTTCAGAAAGTTACAAACCACTCAATCAGACTTTGTGTATTAAAATTCATTTTTGAAACAAGTAAAAGAAAAAGAAGTAGGTTTAAATCAAAGGGGTCATATAGGTCATAACTTAAAGTACATTGAAGTTGATGGGAGCTTTAAGAAGTTAACTATTGTTTCTCTCACATTATAAAATCTACAGACAATACCAGAACAACTCAGCCAGCACAGCAAACATGTTTATCTGGTATCGGTATGCTGTCCAAGATGAAACCCTTCATTTTCACAATATTCAGAAGCATGTGTAATTAAAGTAATTAAATGTCCGTGAAGATACAGAGAAATTCTCATTTCTTCAATTTGCCTGTCAGTAAAATTTGAACACTATGTAGTATGAAGTAACACTGGCTCCAGCAACCGACCCTTTGTGGTTTAGGCAAGTCACGTATACAAGACCATACGCATAAGAACATAAAACCAATATATCTCCTGTAATGGGTCAGTCCAGCTAGGCCACCTTGCCCACTACTGAGAAGATGCTATTTAAGAAAAACATGTAAGCTTGGCCACTTTCTAAGGGTCTGTTCCCTGTATACTTCCCCAGGGTCTACAGCTGTTTTTCACAAATGTTAGCTAATTGTTACGGACAAGCTGTCTGTTGAATGCTGCTGTTTGTGGACACACTACCCATCTTCCAGCACTGCAACAGGGTATGCAGAGAGGCTGTGGAACATCCACCCCTGGAGATTTTCAAGACTTGGCAAGACAAAGCTTTGGCTGTTCTGATCTAGTGTTGGCTGAAGTCCTACTTCCAACAGCAGATCAGACTATCTAACATTCAGAGGTCTTCAGAGGTCCAACCAACACTTCCATAAGTCTGTTGAATCAAGTGTCGCACAATGTCCAAACAGATTAATCAAATGTATGAACAGCATTCTGTTATTCCAACACTGAGATCAGATCCTGAGCAATTAGTTCTCAGATCCTGTGATCACTAGAAGCATCTCTAGGTTTCTAATACTGATAGAGTTCACGTTATAAGGATTTTTTAAAGGTTCACAACAGAAAATGCAGACAAGTCAAATTCAACAAGGAGATAAATGCAAACCTGAGTCAGTGCCTCCATACATATACTGGGATTTGGTTGATGGCAGAAGAACATTTAATTACGGTCAACTTTCCAATAATAGTTTTACTCCTGAGTTAGATTAAGAACTTATTTTGATGATATGGTGGATCTCTATGTTCATTACTGCTCTTGTGGAAAACTCTCCCATCTCATTGCCTGCTTTGGTCATGAAGCAATCTTGACATACCTTTGATATTCCTTTGAGATTATTTGGAAGAATGAGGAGGAAAAAAGTCATAGAAAAATATTTCTTAAAAGTGAAAAATTCACTCAAGTGCACTGATTTAACTATGCTTTCTCAGAAAACACATTGTATACTAAAGGATTTAATTTTAGGGTGCTGTTCTCACACACGATAGGATAGAAACTCCTTTAAAGAAGGATTGTGCAGCTTGAGATTTCTAAAGTATAATTTTGGCATCTAATGTCCAAGATACAAATGAACCCATCAATGAGTTGACTTTGCCTCATTTTTATTTATTTGGGGGTAGACACGATTGAGTGGGAGCAGATAATTGAAGCTTCTATGAGTTTTTTGAAGGCAGTTGCACAGCCCATTTTGAACAAGGGACAGTTCAAAAACTGCAAACACGTATAATCATTGACTACTTAAAATATGTCCTTCATTATTAAATTGTGTAGATTGTTTTTAAAGAAGGAAACTGCATTGGTAATTTTAAGCATTCAGATGTAACACAAATGAAAAATGTTTAAAGCAACACATTTTTCTTTACCTTTTAGATGAGTTAAAGGCACATAAATACCTTTAAACAGAAGAAATTCTCACATTATACTGCAATAATCCAACAGCCAACAAACCCACAATTAAAATACATAACTTCTTTCTCTTAAAACTGCTGACTTTTTGTCTCTTCAAAGCACAGCATTAACATGCATCCCTCTTGTTTGTACAACTCCCATTAGTACATCTGCCTCTCAGAAGTGTTAAAGAATCAGGCACAAACACTGCAAGGCCACTCTCCATGCAGTTTTAATCAGGTGAGAAGCAAAATGTTACCAAAGGAATCAGTCAGGCCCAGTCCTGAAAAGATTTATGGGGAAGCAAGTTATGAAGTATCTGCTAGGGTACCTAAGATAGTTTTATGAAGCACGTAGACACTGAAATCTCAGAATAATATCCAGAAACCCAGATTATTTGGAAAAAGATATCCAGAAACCCCTAATTAATCCTTGCTACATTGTCCTAGAAATACTTCAAGCTCAGCAGGCCTTCTCCAAACCGGAAATCCTTTCTAACCAGGAGCCTTCTAAACTATCTCTGCCTAAATTCTAATGCAATTGACTGTCAAAAGCAATTACATCCTTCCTATACCCTTCCTCCCAAAATTGCTTCTACGCTTTCTTCAATAATTGTTCTTCAGGAAAAGAAGGCTGAAGAAAGAATTCTTGTAAACTGTGCAAGATATATTAAGCAGGTTAATTCTTAAGGGTAATTTGACGTCAGCATTAAGATATGACAACTTATTGCTCGCTGTGGGCATTTGTAATCTTAACAGCCAAATAAAATTAACTAAAAGAAATACAGCACAAGGAAACAGGAAAATCTTGCCATTTTAATGAGCATATTTGAATTTCTCTGTGAAAGAAAACTCACCGATGGTGTAGTATCTCTTCAACTCACTCCTCCGTGGATTGCGCCTTTGGGTATTCGCGGTGTTGTTCTGTTCCTCCTCAGAAGTCGTTGCCTTAGTGGCAAGCAAAGATTTACTGGGCTGAGGAGTCTGAGCTTCAGCTGCCACTGGGCTGCATCCTGGCCCACTAATATCCACCGACTGGGACTTTTTCTTTAATCTAAAGACAATTTAAGGCAATAAGGTATTATCAATCTTCGTTCTATAGCTAGATTAATTTTTTTTTATTTTATATAGAATAATGCCAATAGATTCATTGTATACAATTCATGCATGTCCCAGCAGAACACAGAAGAACACGAGTGGTTAATTAGGCCTTGTAGTAATTTCCCCTTTCAGCTCCTGCTAAATCAGTTACAGCAGTTGCATCTCACCCTACTGCAGCTCACATGTAGCTACAAATGGTGAACTGCCCTCAGATCAGCCTGCTGAGCTGCTTCAAGTATCAGTCCCTAACCGGTTTCAGAGAAGATGAGCTGCTACAACTAACCTATCATTACCTTTGCCTGGCTTAAGTTTCCACAGACAAGGAGAATACAAAGAAATTAAATTATTTCCACAAAGTTGCTGAAAGCCCCAAGAGAAAGGAACTGACTTATGATCTTCGGAATTCAATTGTAGCTCTACAACTGCAATTCTTACTCTGCACTAATTTCAGTGTTGTTTCTCACCTAAATTCAAGATTCCCACTAACCCCCCATGCCATTCCAACAGCAGTGGAAGAGGAAGAGAAATTCTCTCTCCTGCAGAAGAAATCAGTGTTACTCAGCTAGTTACTGGCATCCAGGCAGAATTTGACTTGGTAACCACTATTCTCTGAGCCCGAACATCCAACCACTTTTTTACCCATCTGGTTCTCCACACATCCGGACATAACATCATAACTTGGAAACAAGAATATTTTGGTAGACAGTGTCAAAAGCCTTCCTAAAGTCAAGGCAAATGACATAACTGCTCTCCACTCCTCCCCAAAACTTTGTCAGAGTTCTGCAGGACAAAGACTCACAAAATCTCTCAAATCCCACTTCAGAGTGGTGGTGAGTACACATCCATCACTGAATCACCATAGTTCTGGCATAACCAAGACTGGGCAGTGCATCCTCCCTGACTAACATGGTGTGAGAAGAAAAGAAAACTCTGTTATTTGAAATGACGCTCCAGAAACCTTGTTTTGAGAAGTTCTAGCATTAAACCCACAGGTGATCAAATGCATTTACCTAAAATGAAGGCTATATATATATTTCATTGACTCATTGGTCAACTTGGTATTCCATCATGATGTTAAAATTTGCTACCTTGTTGCATATGCCATATCTCAGGTAATAAAAAAATCTTTAAAATTTACTACCACTTGAAACCTTTGGAGGTTTAAAGGATGACTTTGCAGAAGAAAATCACTAGTTTTTGAGAAATAATGCTCTACCTCTGACCCAAGTTTCCACTGTGATTTCCATAGGTTACAGAGCCTTGCTTCCGTGGTATGCAAAAAATGCTGTGCAAAGAAGCTACAAAGAGTTTATTATCTCCATAATTTCAAACCAAGGCAAGCGAGACCTAAAGATCAGTAAGTGTACATATGTCCTGCATTATGTATTTCTATGCCTGTGCCTTCCTCAGAGGAAGACAGACAGCAGGTCTGTTGAAATAAATCATAGAAATGGAAAAATGCCATTATGATATATATTCCCAGCTATATTAT
This sequence comes from Chauna torquata, assembly GCA_013399475.1. NCBI lineage: Eukaryota > Metazoa > Chordata > Aves > Anseriformes > Anhimidae > Chauna > Chauna torquata. Next base: position 185,233 of record VXAL01010529.1, on the reverse strand, counting down.
GAACACCTTCTTAGCCACCAAGGCTGTCTGAAAGGCAGTTCAATTAATAAAGCTGTGAATTACAGTGCAGAGATAGTTAATAAAATAGATTGCTGCACTGTGGGGAGTACCAGATTGTTACAAATATACTATGTCTGTTATTCTGGAATCAAACAGGAATAAAAAAACTGTCATCTGAGCAGTAAAATGCCACATGGCCTTTTTCAGGTGACACGATTAGTAAAGGACTGGGTTCAAATGCCTATGGCAAATTAATGTGCAAAAAGAAAAAGTTATCTTCTCTGAACACAGGTTCAAGTGAGGACACAACTTTATAGGAATGTCTTGACAAAAACAAGCCACTTACTCAAATGCATCTTCTTTCTGCCCACCTGGACTGACATATACAGTCATGGTTGGCAAGCAAATTGAAAAAACACTGCAGCCTTTGAAATGCATCTTCACTGGACTGCAATGCTTTGCAAAGAAAGCCTCAGTTCTGTGTATGTTTTGAAGCCAGGAAAACTAATTCTTTTTAAGCCTGATCCTTTTCCAGCACTCTGCTTTATTACTGGCCTTGTGTTGTGCTTAGTTTTGTTTTTGATTATTTTTTTTTTTATATTGAAGCTGCACTGGCTGTAACAAGATTTATTCTCTGACAGAAAGGAATCTGAACGTGAAATGTTTCAAGATCACATTCCTGGTTCCTGCTTTGTTTCAGGCTGTTTTGTAGAAAAAATAAATAAAAGATAGAAGAAACGCTGTGCAAAGCTTTTTTATCTTTTACTGCATGTATTCCATAGCAGCCTTCAACTAAGTTTTCAACAACGGACAACACAAGTCTTTCAATATCACTTGCTGTGACCCAAAATGACACTGCTGCAGCCAGACAGAGGAAAGAATGCCAGCAAGGATTTCAAAGTCAGCACTGCACTAGCAGGACTTGGAAGTGCATATTCAATAGCAAGGGCAAAGTTCTAACTTGACTGAGATCTGAATTAGAAAGGCCAAAAATTTCTTTTGCTGTAGCTATCCTTAAATTATGAATTCCAGGGGACAAAAAAAAAAATGTGCAAGAAATAAAAGGAAAATCTGCAGCCTTTCAGAAGCGTGAAATCCCGAGGTGGTTTCTACCGCTGTCTCTTGGCTATTGGTGGTTTCCTTGAAATATGGCAGTGGTCTCACTTGAATGTTAAGGCACCTTCACAACAAAATCTGTAAATTCAGTGGAAAGGCTAACATCAAACCAGTATGAAAGCCCAGTTACCGACAATTAATTGAGACAGCCCATCCTGGGCTGACGTTCAAGCAGGGCTATAGGAGGGATTACTGGGCTGCTCCTGACTCGGCCTGCAGATGCAGTGTTTGGAACATGGCTCATTTAATGGCTGAGCAGCACCTCATTTTTAGACAGCCCTGTCAAAACATACATTTTACACATCTATTTGTGTGATTCAATTGCAGTATTGCTAATAGCCCATTAAAAACCCATTTGCTCCGTTTATATCTCGCTGTATTTTCCTTAGAACAGATGTCACACACCCCAGTAACTCCAGCCGTCAGAGACCTTCTGCACAGTCACTCCTCAGTGTCTCCGACCTACCAGGCAGCGGCACAAAGCCCGAATCTGCCTCTCAGCATCCTGCCAGTTACTGATTGCAGAGGATCTCCTCATTTAGCTAATGCAGGAGGAATGTGCATCTCCAAGCTGTGTGATATGACTTCCGTGTTGGTAGATGCACTGACTAGCTTTTGAACTTCCTCGTTATTTCTCTTTTCATCCTCTCCATACAACTGCAAAGTTTTCTACCACGTCTTACAAACAGCCTAACAGATGGCTCCAGCTTTGCCCCCGCCCGGCCAGCTGGCTCCCTGTGCTCCCCAGCAGCACCTCCAGTAACAGGTCATTTTGATCAGATTCTTCACATTTCTCTCAAAAAGCAAAAAATCTGTTGGGTGGTTAGGCACCAACCACAAAGTGCTCTAGGCAGGCAGTAGGAAAGTCATGAAATCCTGGGGGTAGTGAATATACTGGGAAGTTTGCTATAGGTTTTAAGAGCATTAGGATTTTATCCCTAGCATTCACTACCACAAACCTTCTCAGTTCCTAATGCAATCCATGCACTTTTTATAATTTCAAACTGAATTTTTGTAAACCACCATGGAAAAAATAAGGCTTTATTCTCTAAATAGATCTTGAAAGCACCTAAAATGAGCATGGCTGGCAGTCCTATCCAAAAGGAAAAATTTTTTTTAAATGCAATTATACCATATATGGTGGAAACAAACAAGTATATAAAGCATCCCAGGGGCTGGGAATCTGCACAATTTGATCTTTGAGAATTTCTAAGCAAAAATGCCTTACTGCAACAAAGATTTGGAAGAAAGCCTACCTAACTCATTCTTATCTACTGAATACAAAAAAAGACCCTATGCCTCTTGTGACTATTGCAGAGATTTTACCTCATGGTTAACAGGAGAAACAAAATCATTCATTTAAAGTGATGCTTATTCTTCACATGGTATTTCCGAATGCCCAGAAAAGCTGGTTATGAATTTGATTTCTTTCTAGCAAGAAATGTGATTTAAACTGATGTTATCGGCCAGGATTTATCTGATTCTGGAAAACACAAACTTCTTCCTCTGCTTTCAACACAGCACTGCAAAGATCTAGCAACTTCTATACAGAAGAAAGCCTGAGACTAGTTACTTTTTTCCCCTACTATCCTACCCAGCCTCCACACAAATCTGCATTTGCACATGGCTGGCACTTCTGGACTGCCATGGCAATTGCAATGCATCAGGTGAAAGACTTGTGGTCTGCCGCAGCTCTTCCAGACTGGCTCCATTTCCTGTGCGAGGCTCCTTCTGCACACTTGCAGCAGAAGGTGATGCCATGTAAGCTTATCGGAAGATTTTTTGTTTACTGCTCTTGAATACCACCTGCAGCTCTGGCCATGCCATCACAAAGAGAAGAGAGCAGAATTAGAATGATACAGACAAAAAGAAAAAAAAAAAGATCCTCACAAGGAGAGACGAAACAGCCTGTGGCTGCTCGGTGCGAGAAGGAGCCGATGGCCAGGGAGCAGTGCAGGGATCTCTGCAGCCATCAGCAATGGGGCAGATGAGCAGAATGAAATGATTTTTCACCACTTTCGCAGCAGGAGATATAAGAAGCACCAAATGAAAGCAAGCAGCAGGTTTGAAATAAACAAACAGTTGTACTTCTTTGAACTGTGTATAGTTGCATGATGGAAACAATTGTGCAAGCTGGGAGCATCACTCAGTACAAAAATGAATTACGCAAGTCAGGGAGAAAATATCCATTAGGGGCTATCAAGCATGCAGATACACAAAGGCAACCTTCAGCTCAGAAATTCCTTGAACCAAGGATGGCTGGAAGGTGGAGGGGTGTCATAGCCACTCAGTACATGCTCTGCCTTTGATACTATCCCGAAGTGTCACTCCTCTATAATTACTACACACAACTGAGTGCGACACACTTGCAATTCAAATCCGAATTGGTCATTATGAATTGCAGAGGGAAACAAAACCAAACAACACAAAGCAGCTAGAACATACAACACTGCTGAACTGGATGCCCCTCAGCAAACAAGAAAACAGAAAAGCCCTTCAAAATGTTCCTTTAGGTATTGACCATGCAGCAGAGATTTCTGATAACGCAAGCAGCTTATGAGATCATTTGATGACAGAAAACAACAAGAAGACCTTCACATAGGTGGTAGTATGAAAGGATTAGAAATTGATTCACATCTACACAGCCGAAAGAGCAATTCAAAGCGGTAGGTGTTTATTAACAATGCAACATTCAGCCTAGCTTCAGGAAAGAAAACAGTGTTGGCGCAAGAGCTATGTGCCAAAAAATAGTAGCATTTCAACAGTATATTTTGCTCTATACCCTGTAGCATATGCATTTGAGCATGCAGAGCAAGCATATAAAACACTCTTTTTCACTCCTTTACACACACTATCGAATATTACCATGCACATCAAAGACACAACAGTTGCTAGCCACCAGAACAACAGACAGCAAACTAACCCCACCCCCTCTCCACTGCCCACTCATCCTTAGGGATGTGGTCCCAGTACATGCAGGAAAACTGCCACCATACATCACTCTGTAAGCAATGACAACGCCAAAACAGAAGTTTCCACAAGGTGTCAGGAGAAAAGATAAAGAATACTTAAACTGCTGAAAAATTGGTTTTGTGATGTCTGGAATAGGCAACTCAAGCACTCTTAACAAAGCTCTGTAGACAATGCTCGTGCCTAATGTGTTTCAAAGGCACACCACAGAATAAAGATTTATGAAAATGAACACAAACCTTGTGATTATTCCTGGGAGCATGGCAGTACTGCTACAGGTAAACCCTTGGAGGATCATTTACAGAAGACATATAGATTGGTTGCTGCCAGGTTACATCCATTAACTCCAAGCGGGAGAATCCAGAATCCGCTTGTGGTTCAAGTGGGACAAGGCATTCTCACTGCCTGGGAGAGAAGCGTTAGTGAGTCTGTTGGTGAAGTATTCAACGTGCTCCACACACCACAGATGGGCCTGGAGATGCACATTCACAGGAGGATGAGGTAGGGCACCAGTGGAGAGGGCAATGATCAAGATGATGGGAAGATGGCAGCAATCATGCTAAATACATAGTAACTCAGATAGTCACAGTGTATACAGTTCATTATTTTTCTCCTGTGTGAGCTTTTGTAATGATTAAGAGCTCAAGATCATATGGCTTCGCCACGACTGTATAGTATTTTACAGCTGCTATTTTTACATGGTGGAAATAACATGCTCAGCTACTAGGCTGTGTATTTTGTCAGGTATGAGAACTTCTTGATCTTTTCTTTTAGGATTTTGAGAGGGTGGGTTGCAATACTGTACTATTTGCTGACAGTTATCTTGATTCTGGACATGTTTTAGAAGAGATGTGAAAAGTAAATTACTATTTTGGATCTTGCTATTTTGTTAATAGCTGCTATACTGTTATTTAAATAACTCCCACTAGTTCCATTTTCACAAAAGCTCTTCCAATGCCTTATGCAAATCTACTTCAGTACAATTTCCATGGGTCTTGAAATTTCCAGCTCTGTCATATTCTGCACAGAAAAATTTTGCATAATGCTTTTAAAGTGATGATAATTTCCATTTAATTCATGTTTGTCTCATTAATGCTGTAGCATTATATCCAGTGCAATCTTGTTTATAAGGATGGGATTCAAACTGTCCAAACTATTTTAAGGTTGTATCACTAAGGAAAGTCTTTACTTCACCTGAGTAGAAGGAGCTATTTCTGAAATTTCTTTATTATGGGCTATGCAACCAGCCCCAGATCCCATTCCCCTGAACATCACCATGAAATTGTCACACTGACAGGATGACATCCTATACTACCATCTTCTTTCTCCCAAACATAGAATTCACAGAGTTTTCAAAAATAGGTGTAGCCGGTGGTCTGGAAGCTGCTTGACATACTTTGAGACACATGGAATACCTCACCTACACTGAAGCCATATAAACTTGTAGCATTTTTCCATATAATTTATTTAATTTCATCATAACATCTATTATTTTCTGTGTTAACTGCAAGTAATTTATACATCAACAAAGCTGTTTTATCCATAGCCTTTTATTTAGGCAATTGCATTTACATTTCTTTTTGAATCCAACCTTGGCTTGACTGTTTTCCAAGTTGTTTACAAGTCAGCAGCAATACCCCTGGGCACTTAATGTTCCTGAGATTGCCACAATAAATGCAATCATAACATGCATATATTTATGTAGTCAAATTTGGAAGCAAAAAGGCCTTTTAACTTCCCAAAGAGACAGAAGAGGAGGTTGGAAGTTACAACACTCTTACAGCAACACAGATTTGTGCACTGTAGTTCTACCATCTCGGCAAATAAGCATCAGCACAGCAGGCAACCGCTGCTCAAGTTAGAAGAAATTGCTGTGGATACACTCGTCCTGAGACATAAAAGTACAAATCTGCTCACCAATTTGTTGATTATTATTGTTTTTATTCCACAAAACATACATGGGATAAAACATTCTGATCTCATCAATGAAAATCATTCAGTGAGTTTTGAAGGTGTTTTGTAAAAGAGGAAAAGAGGATAAATAAACAGTGAGTGAGACCCAGCCAGGGGCATGGCTGTGCAATAGCCCATCAGCTGGAGTGGTTTCAGGCAACTGGAGACCTGCAGTTCTGCATCCTCCCCAGCCTCGGGAATGGCACCCCCCTTCTGCAGCCAGGCACCCTGCACTGTCACACCATGACACACCACTCTCATGTTACACAGGGTTGCTGGGCAGCTTGGAACCAATTGGGACCAACAGTCCTGGGACCAACTGCAGCAAGCAAGAGCCACCACCTTTAGTCTAAGCAACAGGACACAGCGTAGAGAGTGCAGAGACCAATGCTCTGTGACCTGCCACTAGACTACCGGGGGTTAATCCAGGACAAGAGAAGACACCAACCTCACAGGCAATCACCCAAACCCTCCTCATAGTCCTTCCCAAATGGAGACTCCCCTCCTCCTCCTAGAGCCATGAGGCTCCTTCTCACACTGAGGCTCAAGCTGCCCCTTGCCCAAAGCCATCTGCTTCCTACCCTGGCACTGGGGCTATGAGGCTGCAATGTGGAAGGCATTATTGCTGTTTCACTTTTCTAAGAACCAGGCATAGCACACTACACAGATGTAGGACTGAAAAAACATGTAATACCTAGAGGTGTTTGTAAGCACCTACATGTCTTCACTGCATAAAGGGCAGCGACAAGACTGGACAAAGGCTAGCAACCTGAACTGCAAGCCAGACAATACCTTTCTGAGGCACCAAAGTTACCCATTTCGTAAAAAAACTGTGTTTTCATACTATTGCAGTATAGGTTAGTCTTGAAATAAAGATTACATAGATTTGCAATGTGTTTTTCCATAAGTCCTCACAAGACAAAAAGCAACTGTCATACAATGAAGCAATTAGCACCAACTCACAAAGGGCAGGCTTTTGTTACAGTGAAGAGGGACAGAAGCTGTTCCTTGAGGAGACTGAAACATTTAGCATTTCTCCTCGCTAGAAACATAAATTGGTTCTCAAAGTGCTCTGCGAGATAAAATAATATCAGATAAATCTCTGCGGAAGTACCTAACTTGTCAAAAACAAGTTAGAAACTAGGCAAAATGAGAAATCTTTCATCATCATAGCCAAAGGAAAATTGAGTTTCTGCCTTTCAACTCACACACAACTCAAGTATTTTGAATAGTAAGTATAATTTTAACACTTTAATGCAATGTGCAGTAAATGTATAGATTGTAAAAAATAAGCTTTATATTGGTTGGCTTTTTTGACTATTATTTGATAGATACAACACAAGGGCACAGAGTTGCGCCAGGGGAGGTTCAGACTGGACATTAGGAAAAATTTCTTGACTGTGTGGGTGGTCAAACACTGGAACAGGCTTCCTGGAGAGGTGGTTGATGCCCCATGCCTGTCAGTGTTCAAGATTTGGATAATGCCCTCATTAATATGCTTTAACTTGTGGTTAGCCCTGAACCGGTCAGGCAGTTGGACTTGATGATCTTTGAAGGTCCTTTCCAACTAAACTATTCCATTCCATTCCATTCCGTTCCATTCCGTTCTATTCTATTCTATTCTACTCTATTCTATTCTACTCTATAACATACTTTTGACTGAAAACATACTGGCTTTCTTATTACATCCAAGCCACTTTTTCTTGAGGGAGCTTCACTGGGCACTAGCCATAAAGGTCTAAAAAAGTGCTTGTCTTGTCCTTGTATTTCTGATTCATAAATTAGTTTAGCCAAGGTTATACCAGATGGGAGAGAAAGGTCATCAAAGATCCAGGAATATTTTATAGTTCAACAAAAGTATCCTCCTACCCTTCTGTCAGGAGACCCTCTTGCTCTAAGTATTCAGTTTTGACTAACCCCCAAAAGCCTTCTCTTTTCACCGAGGGTTAGGAACGTGGCAAAGTCATCATCAGCATTTCCTCTGCAGCCCCCAAAACAGCCTGCAGGGCTGACTGAGGACCCCAGGCTATCCTGTATTCATGTGGATGCTGCAGCCACATGGTAGACAGAGGTCCAGAGCCATGTGTAGGTCCCATCAGAAGCAATTAGAAAATTGAAAGTCTGCTAACTGCATCTACTGAGAAAAAGCTATCTCAAGCATATATGTTTTCATGTCATGCTATCCCAAAAAATAAGCAATGCCACATGATCATCCGATGAATAACAAGCTACACTACGCAAATCTATATACAAGGAGAAACATACACCTGAACAAAAATATAGTGAAATTGTGCCTACTTCTTATTTAAAAAAAAGAAAAGAAAAGAAAAGAAAAGAAAAGAAAAGAAAAGAAAAGAAAAGAAAAGAAAAGAAAAGAAAAGAAAAGAAAAAAAAAAGAAAGCCCACACAACTTTTTACTTTGGGCCCACGAGAGCGTAAAGGTTGTAAAGACATTTCTTTATCTCTGCACTCTCTGAGCCCAGCCCACAAACACCTTCTCCTGATACACCACCAGGGTCGCATGAGCGACCACACACGAGGGGAAGCTCTATCAGAAGAGAAATAGGGACCCCAAGAGCAAGAGCCGGGGCATGAGCATCCCTCAGCGGGAAGGAAGGGGCTCAAGCAAGCACAGAGATTATGTGCAAACTGAACCTAAGCAAACTTATTCTGGGCACAGCAGACTATGGTTAAAAAAAGGAAAACAAAAACTCTTCATGAACATGAAATTTTTTTATATCATGAGAATGTTTGATGTTTCACCACTAATTGCCCTGGCTATAGGGACATATAGGACCATAATCCCTTAACTATAGCGACAGAAAACAATGTGACATGATCACAGTGAAAATTCCCATTCTCAGTAATGTCTAGGTCAGCACAGCCATAGGTGGGAAGTGCTGCTGGTACTTATCCCACTCTAAGCAAAATTTTTTTATTTGGAAGTTGGCTCACAACGGACAATGCCTACTAACTTCATCAGGGTTGTTAAGGCTCTCTTCATTCCCATCAAGGCAATTTTCTCCTCTTCTTAGCTTTCATTTTAAACTAAGAATTATGACAGCCAATTTCTCTTTTCAACTTTCTTTACAAATGAAATCCCGCCTTGCCTTTTAAGCTGACTTAGTCCAGCCTTTCAGGTCCTCCCTTGTAATCCTGTTTTCTCCTCCACTGGCACCCTGTTATCAAGCCACTGTTCTTTGGTGCTGCAATGCTCAAAGCATATTGCTGGCTGCTGGAAGGCATCGGAGATTTAGATAGCAGATTTCCACTGTTTCAAAATATTTGTCTTTAAAAAAAGTGTCAGTATTCACTTTGAATTTTCTTGTTGACTGAAAGTAGGGCATTTGTAGGCTACCTAGTAAGTTGCCAACACCAGATCTCCTGCTGGAAAATGCAGCAAGTACCCTGAATCCCACGCACCCTGCCAGGGCTGGGGTTGGTAGGGGTGGCACAGGCATCCATGTGGCCTGAGCTTCAAGCAGACAGGGTGGGCATTTCACTGACAACACAGCAGAAGCAAAAAGCTGAATGACAGACAATATAAATGTATAGTCCAGTATTTACACAGTTCAGATTTATATAAAGATGTAGGGATTTAAAAAAGCATATGCTTAAAAAGATTTATATATATTTAATATTTAAATAACAAAAGATGTTTTTCAGTCTTTCCTATCATAAAAATAAATAGCCTGTTTCTACACCACTAAGCAAAACTTTAACATTAGGAAAAGTAATGGCTTAAAAAAGAAAGGGAGTCTCTTATTTTATATCCATAGCGATGGTAACAATAAATATTTTAAAAAGTTGTTCAAAACACAGCAAATTTAGTTTGGTTAGATATAGACTGAAGGTTTCATTTTTAAGCTGGATGATTAATACACCCACCTTGACATCAAGTGTTGCAGTTATCAAGTTTGTCAGTATTTTCTCGGAAGATGAACTTTCTTCATACAGGTGTTGCCATTCAATTACATTAAAACAGACAGCAGCATAATGAAGTATTACTTTTTGTTCTTTAATAAACTAGCTGTGTATTTCTGAGTGTCTCTGAGCTTCCCGATGCCCTGATTCAGCAGCATCCTTAGGATCTTTAGGACCCTGCCTGATTCCGAAAGCACCAGTGGGACAACACAGCTGTCTCCATCCTGGAAAGGAGGTGACCATCACTGCACAGCATGGCGTATCGACAGATAATGTCCAGCTTTTTTTTTTTTTTAACACATGCAATGTAAATCTCTAGCTGTCAATTTGAATTTGAATAGTAAAAAGAAAGATCAGATTTGCAGGTATTAAGGCACACAGACTCTTTTCAGCCTCCCAGCACAGCAGAACCATATCTCCTTCATCAGCTATGGAAGCAGGTTATGGCTGGCCAAGGCATGCCATAGACAAAAACATAATATGATGAACAATTGGCTGATGGGTCAGGCTCAAAGGGTTATAGTAAATGGGGTTACAACAGACTGGTGGCCAGTCACTAGTGGGGTTCTGCCTGGCTCCATTTTAGGGCTGGTTCTCTTCAATGTTTTCATAAATGACTTGGATGCAGGACTTGAAGGTATACTAAGGAAGTTAGCGGAAAACACTAAGCTGGGAGGAAGTGTTGACTCCCTCGAGGGCAGAGAGGCCTTGCAGAGAGATCTTGACGAATTAGAGGGCTGGGCAATCACCAACCATATGAAGTTCAACAAGAGCAAGTGCCAGATTCTTCATCTGGGAAGGGGCAACCCTGGATATACGTACAGACTGGGGGATGAGAGGCTGGAGAGCAGTACTGCGAAAAAGGATCTGAGGGTTTTGGTTGATGGCAAGATGAACATGAGCCAGTAGTGTGCCCTGGTAGCCAGGAAGGCCAACCATACCCTGGGGTGCATCAAGCACAGCACTGTTAGCCAGCTGAGGGAAGGGATTGTCCTGCTCTGCTCTGCGCTGGTGCAGCCTCACCTCAAGCACTGTGTGCAGTTTTGGGTACCACAGTATAAGAAGGACATGAAACTATCAGAGTGTCCAAACGAGGGCAACAAAGATGGCGAAGGGTCTAGAGGGAAATACATATGAGGAGCTGCTGAAGTCACTTGGGTTGTTCAGCCCAGAGAAGAGGAGACTGAGGGGAGACCTCGTGGTGGCCTGTGGCTTCCTCACGAGGGGAGTGGAGGGGCAGGTGCTGATCTCTTCTCTCTGGTGACAGCAACAGGACCCGAGGAAACATCATGGAGCTGCGACAGGGGAGGTTCAGGCTGGATGTTAGGAAAAGGTTCTTCACAGAGAGGGTGGTCGGGCACTGGAACAGGCTCCCCAGGGAAGTGGTCATGGCACTGAGCCTGTCGGAGTTCAAGAAGTGTTTGGACAACACTCTCAGACACATGGTTTTATTTTTGGGTGGTCCTGTGTGGAGCCAGGGGTTGGACTCGATGATCCTTGTGGGTCCCTTCCAACTCAGGATATTCTATGATTCTATTATTCTAAGGCCCAGCCACCTCAGTTGGCACGTGCACATGTTGAGATTCGGGAGCAGACAGCTGGCATCCTTCTGTAGTTACCTACCAAACCACTACACCATAAAAACACTTTAGTAGCAAAACTATTTATTCGTATTCCAGAGCACCTAGAGGCCTTGTGAGAAATCAACCACTGCCTTAATAAGCACAAAGCAGTTGACGCCTGAGCGGTAGGTGAGCACCCACGATGGTGCAGGCCTGGGAAGGCCCTTGTCCTAAGGTTCAGCTCCTGGTAAGCAAAACGTTCCTGTATAACACTAAGGCAAAGCAATTTCTCTCAGCTTTTTCCTCACTTCCTCTCAGGATGTGTCTTGCATCTGTGCTCCCATGCATGAAGTAACTCTCCTGGGTCAGGGGTGTTTGAGCTGTTGTGTCCTCAGAAACTGCACTGTCTGTCGTATGCCTGACGAGGATTCTGGGGACCACAACTCCTGGCTCTGTACACTGCAGTAAGCACAGGCGTTTGTCTCCTTCCCAGAGTTTTATGCATGGACTGTCTGACCGTTAGGGACAGTGACCAGTACACTCTTGATGGATCAAGCAGCGAGGAATGTGCTGATGGCAATAAGAGTTAGAAGACAATGCCGAGAAGGGCAGTCTCCACATATTCTGTGATGACAGTGCAACAGTACAAAAGACGCCATTAAATTTTATCCACAATCTGGACATCCTTTTAACCTTTTGGCTGCAGATGCAGGGTAGACACCAGAGGAGAAAAAGGAAGAACAGGAAGGCATGGGCAGAGGAGCAGCACTGCTGGGTAGGCACTCATGCTTCTGCAGCTGCAGTAATGGTGGCCAGCCTCTGCTGCTTGGGCTACAGTTCACACCCAATATGGTATTAAGAGACTCTGCTTGTTTCTTCTATTCCTTGTGCAGGTGGGACTTACAGGCAGCATGTGATGAAACTGAAATTCAAGTAAACAGCCTAAAACCATAATGCTGCTTTATGCTGAAGTAAAGACATGTGAAAACTGGTGACCTTTCCCTTGAACCATTGGTTAGATTTATGCCTGTGACAAGCAACAATCTTTTCCTGATTTTTTTTCACTCATGATAACACAAAATAGAGCTAGACAAACACAGAAACAAGAGATTGTAGAACACAGGCGCCCTGCAGGGTTTTATATTATTATTCTTAAATCAATAAGCCCAGAGAGCAGAATTGTTGTAAGCACTGCAACTATACCCACTACCAGACAGCAATAGACATCATAGACTATCACAGACTATAGACATCATAGTAAACGGCATTATTTAAAGAAGAATCCAACAAAAAGCACTGTATTGTCGCTTTCCAAAGCACAGTGAGGCTTTTTTCCCCCTATTTTCCAGAATAAAGAGCACCTCAAAGCTGGTCTGGCATTGCCAGGCGAAGATCCCCATGATCAGACACCAGCCTCACAAGGTGGCTGAGCAGGGTGGGTATGAGGAGACAAGGAGCCTGCGTCTGACAAAATGAGAAAGAGAAGCCAAGGAGAGATTTAAACACAGCTGGAAGTGATCAAAACCAGAGCACAGATGACAAATGAAGCCACAGCATGTTAAATGAGGCAAGTGAGTTTAGAGGCATTTATGTATTTAGCTGTCTAACTACAGCTCAGCTCCAAGGCAGAATTGTTAAACAACCACCTGATCAGAATTTGTAAGGAAACAGCATACAAGCTGAAACATGGAAGCTGAATTGAGATGCATGCAGTAAAACTGTCAAGATTTTAGACATCCTACCATATAAATCAGATGCATTTAGTCTAAATGCAAAATAAGAATCAGTAAATCGCATTTTCTTTTCACAAAGTATTGGCAGGATTTCAAGATATATTTTAACTAATCTACAACTTGTGTTTTTTTCCTTGGCTTTTTTCTATGAAAAGTAACCCCTAAGAAATCAAAATATTATGGCTAAGCGTTGCTAATTGCTCTTCTGAGCAGAAAGGTAAAAATCTCTCACTCACATGTGAAAAATGTGAGGAAGAGGAAGAATTTAGGAACGTAAATCAACGGAATAAAAGGAAAAGACTATATCCTATTGTCTTCATGTATTTCAATAGCCCTCTGCACTTTTCTATACTCAGTTCAGATCCCAGTAAATTTGGGGCTAACTTATTACCATACTAGAAGCTTACAAAAAACACTACTAAAACCTGTGTAAATCTTTATAGCAAACTCAACAGAACAGAAAAGGCAAAAGGCAGCAGAGTTCCTCACTCCCCTGTTGATCCAAACTGGAAGCAGGCACTGTTTGGAGCCGACGCTCACTGAATGCAGATGGGAAAGGGCCAGCTGGCACGAAATGCTCCTGCCTATCGCCGGGTGTACAAGTGGCTCTGCTCCAGCTCTGTGTGCCAGGCAGGGTCCTCTCCTTGAAACCACAGCTGCATAAATACCTATAGCTATACCCCCTGCCAGGGGGAGAGCTAGGAGTTAGCTATAGCTCCTTGACCACAGTGTCTGAAAGCTCCAGTGTTTCATGCAGTTAAGCTTTCCACTTTCAAAATGGTTTAGGCCTAAAAAATAAACTTTCTACTGAAGTCAAAACCCAGAAGAGGTAAACCTTTGGATTATGCAATTCTTACACTTTTCAAATTTTATGTAAAATAATACTTTCCTCTAGAATAATGCATGTTTTTGGTAAATGAAAACCAGATTGAATTGACTTAGTTTGGCTCTAAGATTAATGCTGGATTTGTATTTTTATAGAAATATTTTTGACTAACACAAAAGATTTGTTTGGAGATACCTAAAATCAGAGAGAATGCTTGTTCCTACTCTGCAGCAGGAATATGAATTACATGAACCAGACCAGTGTCTGTCTTGGTATTGATCATTACAGTGACCTCCTGTAGATCCAGTCCCACAGCTTTTCCAAGATAACTGGGTGTCCAAATGACATATATTTAGAACACCATAGTACTCATAATTTAGGTGAACAAAACACCAAGTTCCTTCACCTTTCATTCTATTTATTCTGCAGTATATACTGCAGAAAAAAAAAATCAACTTGGAATTCAATAATTTATAAAACACATTCTGAGAATAGAAAGCTTTTAATTTTAATATGGTAGGAATTAGCCATCTGCTCCTATCAAAAAATGTAGAGCATGTAGCACACATGTAGAAAAAGGGTAGACAGAATTTTATGCATCAGAACTGACTGACTTCTTCATCTGTGCTGTAGTGACTGCATTTCATCTTTTTAGAGTTTTGAGAAATCAAGACGTTACATAACTCAGTAAAAAGCTGATAGGGCCAGTGTCATTTTAAATCCTCTTGTGTGAAAACCAATTACAGGATGTGAAAGAAAAAAAAAAAAAAAAACTTTTCAGGAACCAAAATCTCCATCCCATAATATAACCTATATATATATGTATATTTTTAAGTAAGAATGAGCAATAAAACTTTAAAGAAAAAGAATGTGTGGGAGGGAGTGGAGGGACAGGCAGAGCAGAAAAGGAACAGAATAATCCCAGATCATTTCAAGGTGCTATTATGATGAAGTAAAAAGACAAATCCTTTTGAGGACTTATCATTTTGATTCTTTTTATGCTAAATAGTAAATAGGTAAAATAATAGTGACTTATAACGTGGAGCTTAATTGGAATAAGAAAGCCAAACAATTCTTGTATACTTTTGAAGGGAAGTATATACTTTTTAATCTGGAAACAACAGTTCTACCTAGATCACTCTCCACTTTTCTAAAGGAAAACAGTCCCATCAAAAATAAAATAAAATAAAATAAAGCTATCTTTCATCAGAGGAAGGTTAGGCCACGTCAACAGATCTATTTTAATACCCAGTTGTCTCAGCAAGGGAAAATGAAACAGACAATCCTGTTGGCTCAGGAGCCATACAAGAACATCTGCAATCCACAAAACCAGATCTTTTTTAATCCCTGTATTTACCAATCTCATCTTTTATCCATTCAAGCACAGGCCACCTGGAAAAAAAAAATCTGGTAATTCTCATTTTATTCATGTACAAGTAGAGTGAAATTTTAGAGGAAAGCAAAAGAAGAAATTTTCTGTAAAATGGGTATAAGGGAAGAAAAATGATCAAATGCAAAACATGGCCAAAGTGCATGAAAAGAGAATTCACTGAACCAAAGCCAAATTAAAACAACAACATTGCACAATCAGGAATTCAGAATGGCTGACACATTTTGCATGAAGAAAATAACTGGTTAAAATACAGGAAACTGCTGAGAAAAGAAATTCAGATGTGACCAGGTCACTTACCACATAGTTGCATCAACTGCACCTCTTCCATTGTCTAATCAAGCTTAAATTCCTCCCAACACAATGCCATAGCTTCAACAGGGCAGGGAAGTACCAAACAGAAAAACCTAAAATCTTGACGGAGCTTGTGGAGCTCCAAGTTATAGAGATGAATCCATTCAGAACTGTCAGCCGTATTACAGGGACTTTCCAGGAGGCACTTCTGGATTTGGGTATCAAAAATCACCCCGGTTTCTTCGGGAGGTGGGGGGGGTTAGGGGGGATCTGCCTCTAATGTAGCACAGTCAAGGTTAAATGCACTGTGCACATCAAAAATTGGTCTCCAGCTTCACTGAATCACCCACCTGCCATGTAAGTTGGGAAACTACATCTCTCCTACCACCTTTTAAAAGAAAGTCCCAGACACTGTTTTTGTGAGGCATAGTGGGTAGTGCATTAAGCAGCTCCTGAAGATGCCCACCAGACCAAGGTCTTCACATGCTTAGACACTAAAACCCAGTTTCTGCATCCAGTTCTGTGAGCAAACTAGAGAGCAGCTCAACAGCATGGAGAAAAAAGACAGCTCAGTCCACACCCAGAAAAGGAAATCTTTGCATTGAGGATTATGCCAAGGGATAAAACTCTTGCTGATAATCAGTATCAGCAAACCACAAGTATTTTGGTCATCTGGTCTCTTATAAAATCAAGGCTGAGACTCTTGAGCACAACAAGGTGGAGAAACATGCACTTGCCCTAGCTGCACAGTGCCTTCCAACAGAAAATAAACAGGTGTCTCATTTTCCAATCAATAATCTTAGCGTGATCAGGTCAGCTGCCAAGTGAGCCTGGAATTTGCTAAACTTGCTTTCACAAGACTATTTTTTATTCTAAACATTATTTTTAATATATTTTACAAGTATGAAGATAAAGCAATGCTCACTGCATTTTGTTCAGCCATTTCAGGATTCCCACCATTCAAACAGCAGCAGCAGAATTTCAATGTCTGGGAAACTGCAGCAATGCCATAAGAGAAAATTGTAACGCAGCAAATTGCTACTTCTGTGGGTTTCCTGCACTGTAACTCTAATCTTCTACATCTTCTACAGTGCCAGTATATATTTCTTTAAAATACAGCTTGTAGCAGAGATATAACTATTAAAAAACAAAAAGGCTTGAGAACTTCATAGTTAAGTTCAAGAGCTGGAATACCTGGGAAAGAATTAAGCAAAAGCAGAATTCCCAGATAGCTCCCACTGCCATCTGATGAACGATTTCTTTCTTCATTTCCTTCTTTTTAAATAACATGCCTTTGCATTTTAAAATAGCCACGTGTTCACTGTATTCTCCTCTCAAAGATGCCTTCTGGGTAGCAGTTAAATGCATAATTGAGATCTTCAAGACGTTAGAAGGGATATTCAGTGTCTTTTTAAATGGCTGCAGGGAATGAGATAACACAAATCAATTTTACGCCAAGACACATGTTTGCACATATGCATTCAATATGCATTGCATGACCCCTCGTACTCCTGCAGGGCTTCTTCCACAAAAAAAGCTTCCAAGGTTGTTAGAGAAGGGATTTTCAAAGCTTTAAGATGCAGTTCATAATTGTACTGTGGATGAGATCATCAGTCAAATTTTAAGATTTTAAACCTTTTCTTAAACAGTTGAGGCTGGATTTGTAGACAGCTATGTTGGTTCAATTATTTGCTTTCTTCTCTCATTCTGTTCACCAGTCATAAGCACAGTGGGATTTACTGTCCCTTGAGACTATTTCCTCCATTTACATTTTAAGGCTTCTTGCAGGAGACTGAAAAGAAGCACTTTATCTATCTTGTTACCTTCTTATGGTTGATATTCTAGCTTATTTATCAGTGTTCTACTTCACCATTCACACAAACAGACTATTTAATCACTCACTACTGCTCAAGGAACAGTCATTGATAAAACTGTGTCCCACTAGATGTGAAGAAGCTAAAAATTCAAGGTGCTGCTTCCAGGTTTAGTCAGAGCACATCGGAATTCAAAAAACAAAACAAAGCAAACAAGCAAAAAAAAAAAAAAAAACCCAACAACAACAAAGCAAAAAAAAAATTCTTCATTTATCACTTCTCTGTATCACTGAACACCTAAAAAGTTTCAAAACAAAGACAGTATTAACCCACTACAGCTCTTTTCATCTCCCTATGCCCACATCCATATAAACAACGCACGATTTGGGATTCCAAATTAAGCTCAGCAGAGAGTAAACTGTGCCTTTCATCCGGCCGAACCTTGCCATTTCTCTTGAATTTTATTCCCGCATGAAGCCATTCAGTAAAAACACAGCAAGTCTCCTGCTTCCCACGCTTAGATGCCTCCTCCTCCTCCTCCTGTCAAGCAGACGGCAGGACTCCAGAGATCCCCCCATCTTAATCTCCTTGTTTGTCTCTAATATTTCTCCATTAACATTGCTCGACTTCCACCATGATTACATGACTAAAGGAACACATAAGAAAAATTCAGGCAAAAAATGGAATTGAGCTGAACCACTTCAAAACTGTTTTTAAACGGACCCTTCTCTCTGTGGGAGGGAGACTTTTTTTTTTTTTTTTTTAAAGAAGAAAAGATGGATGGAGAAAGCAATCAGATCTTGGAAAGCTTCCAAGAGCAGAAATGTCAGGAGAACTACTGCAGATGTAGTAGCCTGTGCATTTCAATCAGGAATACAAATAATGGATATAAAATCCATTTAAACTGGCCGAACACAACTCTCTTGGATAAGACATCACTTCCTTTTTGTTTCTTCGGCCTTTATCCTGGCAGCAGCTTCAAATTATCACCCCCCTGAACAGAGGCTTTTGCTCACGAGGGCAGGGCTCTGTCACAAAAGATGTGCCCTACAGAGCTGGGACATCCCTGGCTTGACATTTCAACTCCTCCCATCCCGCAGCTCCATTCTGTGGGTCGTGTGCCCTGCCTCAGTTCCTCCTCTCTTTTCTCCCCCCTCCCCGCCTCCCCTTTTTATTTCTTTTCTTGTGGGGCAAGAATAAACTGCAGGACGTGGATACTCATTTTGTCCCTCTTGAGATTTAGGAGGGTTTTTCTGGTTGCACCTCTGATAGCCCTGAGTGAAGTACCCCCACCTGCATACGCTCCATCCTGCTGGAGCAACAGGAGGAAAAAAGAGAGCCAGGGTGCCATCAGCACACACGGCAGAGAAGGACCCCAGGGACAGATTATATCTTTCTGGAGATCAAGGTGTTATACATGGACAAAAAGGCATCAGACTATTTATATGTCCATATGCTTTAGTTTCTGCAGTATGACCACCTTATTCAGGCTACCTGAAAAATTAGGATGGCAACAAACAAGCCTGTATGGGACAGAATTTCCATTGCCATTCTGAAAGATTTACTGTCAGGGAAATCCTAGAAGTGAATGACTGTTGGACAGCAACAGAATACACGAGACACAATTAATAAGGCAAAAAACGCCCTCTCACTCCTCCCACTTCCCTCCCCAGTTTTCCTAAGGGTGGTTCCAAAGAAGCATCCCCATGATTTCAGCATGGAAGATGCTGCGCTTCATGTTGGACCAATGCTCACTGAAATATCAGTCCTGCAATCCTCTCACTGCAGGCATGCCCCTGGCCTGTCCAGATCTCCTAAGAAGTCAACACACAGCTGGCTCCATGTAGTATCTTACAGGATCATTGCCCCTCAGTATCCCCTCTGTTAGTGTAATAATGTGCAAGCATCTTTGTAAGCCAACTGGATATTCTTTACCCATTAACCTGTCCATGTGAACATGAGAGAGCTTTAAAACCAAGGCATAAAGTTAGAAGCACCTTTGTCAGTCAGGATGCTGTCACCAATCCCAAAGCAAAAAGCACACTCAGTTCAGAAGCTGTGGGTACTTTCAGATACCACATACCAAAAGGAAAAGCTGTTTTTAACATATTCCTGTACTCAGCAGAACACGGCCTGCATTAAGAAATTACAGCAGCTTTCAAAAATCATTTCTCCGCAGAATCACCCTAATCCAAGTAACCCCTGGCAAAAGCAATCTATTTTCTAAGCGACTTTCTCAGCAGCCAATTGCCATGACACTGACCTCAGCCATTTCTCAGGTCAGTGCCTGTTTCTCACCATCAGAGCTTATCTCCTATCACTCAGGAATTACTGATGCCTTCACAACTCCCAAATCAGGAGAGTGTTTGATCAGTACTATGATCTCAAACGCCTTGCACCACTTGCTTGCTATGAAACTATGTTTTAGGAATGGGCATCAATTCAGCTTCTGAAATTAAAAAAAAAAAAAAAAGGTTGAACATCTCCTCCACCAGGTACAAGTCTCTTGACCTTCCTCTACTCCCTGATTCAAGAGCATCAAAGAAGCCACGCTGTCACTGCCAGAGCCACACTCAACTGCTTCACTAAAGCTGTTAAGCTCATCAAGGATCTACATCTTTCCTTAAGGGTTTTATTTTGTTTCCCCCTACGTACACCATGGAGGAGGAACATCCTTAAGTTACTGCTCTTCCCTACGTCTCATCCCATTTTCTGTCCCTCCTACCAAAGGTGGGAATGACAACTGTCTTGCAGCCAGTTGCCTTCCCTCACCGCATGAACAGTACTTTACTGCAAGTTTCTCATGCTCTAAGCTTCCACCAGCAGAGTTTGAGTGTGTTCGCTAGCTCTTAGAGCCAGCTTGACACAGGAGATGTCAGAGGACAGCAGGCCACAAGACTTACCAGCGATAACAAGCTTGCAAAACTGCAATTTGAAAGAAAACTTGCAAAAGAGGTCACTGCCATATATACCTCATGAATCACACTTTACAGTTTTAGAGAACAATCAGTTTTTAATCCTTATGGAAATTGGAGAACTGCAATATGCCTCCTTTTCTCATCAGAGACATTGAAGGTCAATTCTGAAATCCCTAATTCCCAGAAGAAAGCCAGTTTGAGAAATAAACAACTTCTTGCATTGACATTAACTATAAATAGCAAAGGGAGGCAAAGCAATACCAGAGCTGTTAGTGAGCATCTCTGAAGTTCAGAAAGCAGGTGGCTAAAAGTGACATTTGAAAACAGATAGGCAATTTATTCCCATTTAGCTGTCATTTACGGGAAGAGAGAATATAAAAGTATGAGCTAATTTTGGTTATTTACCCCATAAAATGATGCATCATTGACAACACCTAAACTTGTTATGGTTAACATCTCATAAGAGTGATCCATCCTTGTGACAACTGTCTTACAAAACAAAGCTTCATAAACACACACACACAAAAAGACAGCATTTATGTTTCTATTTGATTCCCAGCTCCTGTAATAAAATGAATGTCCCAAAGGCTGTAACAGTGAAATTCAGTGACCATTTTAATCGTTTTGGCCTCTTATCTGCATCTTGAAATAAAGGTTTCAGTTGGGAACAGGCTGACCGGTATTCTATATTTTCCATCTAGAAATGGCATCTGAGGGGCTTTACAAAAAAGTACATAAACAGGACAGGAAATAGCTATCCAAAAAAAAAGTTTAGACCACTCCTGCTGATATCTTCAGCTTGGCATTTTCTAAGAAGCTGTATGTAGAGCATCCCCTGCAAACCCAGCACCAGATTGCTTGGTGTCCTCTCTAGAAAAAAGTCTTCCCCCTGCCATTTCTCCTGTTCCCTCACAACGCAAAAATACAGGGTGTAGACGTTAAAGCACCTAGTCATAAAAGACTGAATATACTCAGGCAGAAATTAATGTCTAGAAGCATGGAGTAGAAGAATTTTCATTCGTTGTAAAATTTACTGACAAATGCAGACACATCAGCAAACTGATACAGAAATCACCTCTCTCTAGTAATTCAAGAGTGCTTAAACACAGCTTCCCACTAGAGGACTTGTTGGATCACAGAATCCTCCTATCTGAAAAGCTATGGGTTCACTCCTCCATGCTTGCAACTAATAATTCACAAAAACGCGCTACTCCCCTACGCCCACCAAGTTCCATGCCTTTCTCTGAAACACAGTGAGCCCACCATACTCAGTTCCAGATGTTCCAGCTGCAGGTACTTGTGTGCTAGGACATTAAATAGCATTTAAAAAGTTAAGAAGCACAAATAAGCAAGTAGGCGAACAAGTGATGTACTGCGTGATATTCATGGCAATTAATTTTGTCTTAGCAACAGTTTTATCATCAACCTGACACGAAAATGAGCATACATATACAAGTATCCACAGTGCTTTGGAAAGCAAAGCTTTGTCAAGTATATCAGCTTCGTAGGTATTTTCCAACTTCAGTAGATAAAAAGTGTTTACACAGTAAAGCACAATACTTCTCTGCTCATTATTTACATTGATATGTCTCCTTTGCATTCAGGAGGAACATTTAGAATCAGACCACTGAAAAAGTACAAGTTGTCTTCTGTGCAAGCTGTCTCTGAAGCACAAATGCTTCCTGTCAGCAGATTTCTCTGCTTTGAAAGACAATGCAATCACATGCTGAGCAGTAAAATAGAATTATTATTTTGGGCCATGAATTGCACTGTGCACAGGAGCTCACAGTGCAACAACTGTATTCCTATCTAGAGGAACACCCTGATGTTCAAAGCAACCAAACAACCAGAAACACCTATTGAAACTAAAGCTACTTAGTGCTCAGAACCGAAGTTAAACAGTATTTAGTTTTAAATTTGTGCATTGAATGAGGTGTCTAATTTCAGCACTCAAGGTAATTAATCCAGTATTAACCTCCAAACTTTGGGATTCGAGTTTGTTCATAAACAAAGCAAAAGACATTATCCTCATCTTTATGAGGCAGTTGCTGACAGCTCCAAATCATAGCCTGCTGGGCGGGCTTCTGGGCTAATGTAGCAGGGCTCCTGGAAATCAGAAATAAAACAGGCAGAGCTCAGGAGGGTGCAAAACCTGCCCACACTGCACACCTATGGCATCTGCCAGTGCCATTCATCCTCCACGGTCATAATCGCTTTCAAATACAAAGGTAGAAAACTAAAACAAGCCAGGATGAAGCAGAAGCTGCCAGCCACACAACGTGAAGGCAGCTAAGCAGGACACCGAGCTGCCTGGACAGTGACATTCGCAGCAATTAGAACAAATGCTGTCTCTCTCTGACTGAAGCCTAATGGCTGATGTGACAAATTCATTTTTATTGCCGTAAATCTAAGACATTAAATAAAGACCCCTAGCCATGCAGTGTACAGTCTCTCTAATTAACCCAAATTGAGCTGTAAAGACCCCTAGCCATGCAGTGTACAGTCTCTCTAATTAACCCAAATTGAGCTGGGAGTCCAGGGCACAGAGACTGATCTCCCGGAAGTTAGCTTGTGGTACAGGGGAGGACCAAGTCTCTTGTCACTGCCCCCTAAACCATGGTTGTAGCAAAGCTGAGCTGTGACAACTGTTTATCAGCCAGTCACTGTACTCAGAACCTGACACCGCCTCTGCACAGCCATGTTCACAAAGATTGTACCTCCTGTCACCATTCTTCATACTTCTCTCTTCTGGCATTCCCAACCTAATACTTGACGCATAGCTTCCCAAAACAGTAGCAGCTCATTACAATGTCCTCTAAAGCCTCACGTCATGGAAACTACCCACAGCTGAAAGGTATCTTGATATACCCCAGCCTTGGGCCTGTTCACTTTAAGGATCCAGAAAGACCCTGCAGCATGACACTAGCTGACCCCTTCTTCCCCAGGGCCGTATTTCACTTCCAGTGCTCGTTGCTTGACCTCAACTCACTTTTTTGCTACCTAGAAGTGGTATCTGAATACACCAGAGGAACTGCTATCCATATCCCCACCACCAGCTCCCCAGAACACCCAACTCACAAAAGGACAACTCAGAATCAGCCAAAAGAAGAACAGACACTGTAGAACAGAGGAGGACTCAGGAACTCTGACATTTCTGGAGCTTCCACAAGTGCTCCTGAGGAAAGGCAGCAGTGATACCTCACTAACACTACATCCTCAAAGACCTTCAAGAAGAAAGCACCACGCAGCTCCTCCTGTCAGTATATCTGACCTTTCATTCCTCTGAGTGGACAGGGACACCACAGAAGTATCCCCATCCTTCTACCTATGATGGTCAACATATACCTCTTATGTATATATTCTTGCTTTCTTCTCCTGTTCCATCTCTATGCATCCTCTTGTGACTTGCAGGATAAAAGATATTCCAGATAAGCAAAGCCTGACTGGCAGTGTTTGAGGCCTAAATACACCTCAAGCCACATACCTCTGTTGATATATTTTCCAAACCCTCAGTGCAAAGGATAAAAAGTAAAAAAAAATGCATTATTATTTTTAATGCCAACTATTGGTTTCTCTTTCTAGAGGTGACTGTAAAAGAATTAGTCCCAAATTATAGCAGCTGTCTCCCATCTTAAAAAGGCTTTATAAGAAACCATAACTGGCAGCAATAAAGATGCTAGGGAAAAAAAAAAAAAAAAAAAACAGAAATTAAGATCCTGATGTGGAAAAAGGAGAAGCATGTTTGTGAATTCAGTATGGGTTCCTTTGGTGCAGATAAGGGGTGACGACATGAAGACCACTTTCACTCACTTTAAGAATCTTTATTACAACCTAACATACATTAAGTCCGAATTCTTGTACCAGTGTAAAAAGAAGCAAAGCCATTTTCCTGATACAGCACAACGCTCATGATGCTGGAACTGAGGCTTGGATTTCTATAGGCACATGAAAAGTCTCTTCAGCTAGAGGAGTTCACGGGCTGGATGCCAGTGGTGCTAGCAGAGATTGTGCCACGTTTCCTCTGCAGCCATGACCTGCTCTGATCAAGGCTGGCCTCCATGGGAACACAGAAATGTGCATTGCAATAAGTAGGGCGAGGAATAAAATACTCGCCTTTACAAAATGAGGGATAAAATGAAATGTCGGCCAAGGAAAGTTCTGACAACTGGGGGTTTACTTATTCACCACTTTTTGATACGTGGAGGTTGATGTGGCACCATTGTATGGTACCACTAGATATAATGTGTCCCTTGCTAGCCAATCACATTGTTATGAAGAACTTTTTTTTTTTGAAGATTTCACAAATCTAAATTTAAATCTAACATTTGCATAGCAAAGACACATCTGTCTGCAGTGGGCAAACTTCAGATTTTCTTTAGGCTAAGCGGTCCTTTCTGCTGTCCTGTACTATCTCCCAGGCCAGTTATCTAACAGAAAATCTACTTTTGGTCAAGAATACTATCTGACATGTACTGTAAATTCTCAAAACAGCTAATGCTACATCTTTGTCATGAGAACACAAGACTTCTGTACACCACTGCAAGTGTGAGCAAAAGCTATATACAGTTGAATGTAAGGTTATATGAAATTAATGCTTCCAATCACATATTTTCCATGTGTTTGGTTGGTTGGTTGGTTGTTTCTTTGCCACTAATTTTTTCCTTGCTTCTTCCTTTTAAAATTGTTCTTGATTTTTTGCACAATTTTTAAGTGATCACAAGTATCGTACTGGCCCTCTATGGAAAAATACATTATTGCTTCCTTTAATCTCTTTCTTTTTCCAACACATTTTAGACTACTTCTTCATAACTTTTGTCTTTGTTCTTCCCATTCTTGTCTCTTATTTTATCACATTATTTCTCTTTCCATTGCTTTTTGCAGCAGACTGAAAAAGTTTGCAAGAACTTCAGTTTTACAATGTACTAGAATTATTTTAGGGATGCTTTAGGAAAAAAAAAATCTGAACTGTTGAAATTTTTTGTGAACCTCTCTTCTCTCTGAAGGAACATTTTTATGTCCTGTCATCATAACGTTG
Organism: Chauna torquata; assembly: GCA_013399475.1. Lineage (NCBI taxonomy): Eukaryota > Metazoa > Chordata > Aves > Anseriformes > Anhimidae > Chauna > Chauna torquata. The sequence goes on along the minus strand of VXAL01010529.1, from coordinate 159,698 downwards.
CATAATCAGCAGTCAGAGAGAACAGCACGTGAACGTGGATGAATTCTGCCTGCAGCAGTCGGCTGCAGGGAGGGCTCAGACTGTTGTTACAGCACTCGTTGCATGTCTTCCCTCTATGACAGTCTAGAAGTATCTTATGGGAATTCACTTTCCCACAGAAACAGGGTATCGTTATTGTAATAACGGGAACACTTCTCAATAAAAATTTGGAGAACACCCAGATAAAAAAGAAAAGGGCAAAAATGTATAATATATGCAGACAGAGACGATTTCCTTCTCCTTCTGCTGCCTTACCAGAGCAGAGCCTTCCTCTCCATGCCATGTATTGACAGCTTGCTTCCCAGTTTACTCCATTCCAAATGAATGAGTATCACAAACCAGAACTGTACCTGGCAGCCTATTAGCACAGCACCCAAGCAGAAGCTTAAAATGACAGCTGTATTCAGCAGTGAAGGGAGCAGTGGCTTTTCACAGAAACAACTCTGTTGGAAAAGACTTACGGACACCTAACAGAAGAGCAAAGAAGATCTTTGTCTGCAGTCTAATCGGCTTAATTACATTGCTGTAGGGCTGCTTTATCCTGCAGACCTGCAGGTGATCGGATGTGTAAGAACATGCCACTCCCTGTCATGGCCTTCAGTGCATCAGAGCGGAACTGTCCTCCACTCACTACCGAATGGGAAAAGCAGCATCACGTAGGTTGGGAAAGAGGTGGTACAATACATGCTCCTTTACCTGCTGCTCAAACAGCCGCAGCCAGAACTGCCTGCGCTCACAGCATACGCTCCCCAGGAACCACCAACAGGCATCATTTCTTCTGAAACCTAAAAGAAATGTACCTTCTATGCTCAAACTACCTAAGAGAGAAATCGCTGTGTTACTTAAGTAGGTCTGGATTCATCCTGCCCAACTGAAACATTCTACAGTGCTCACATTTAAGAAAAGAAAAAAAAAAATCTCCTACAATTCAGGTCTTAGGAGAGCTGAATCACTCCCTGTAGATGATTTGTTCTCTCTCCAGGGATAATAAAATGAGCCTACAGCAACCCAGCACAGAGCTGTGCAGGATGGACTTCAGTGTGACTATTTACAGAAGTTACGAGTGACCATATTTAACTCTATCAAGCTTTATGAACTCTTTTCTTGAGAAATGCATAATAATGAGAAATATAGCCAGTCAGTCAAACTGTAGTTACTTCATTGCTCATCAATAGAAAGTTAAATACGACAAGAATTGCTTAACATTCTTTCTCTTCCTTTCGTAGTTTAAAAACCAATATGGAGCAATATATTACCATGGCAAATACAGTATTACGGAATAAAACACATTTAAATGTAGAAAAAAGATAAGCAATATAACTAAGCAGTTATAATGAATTCACACATGGCCTTAAAAATGGATACTGATTCAAACAATGCATAATGTTCTCAAAAAGAAAACAAAAAAAAAGACAAAGCGATAGCTGCGTCATGTTGTCCAGGCTACAGCTGGTTGGAACACTTTTAGATACAAGTGGAAGACCTATGCTCATATTCTTCCTAAAGCCTACACAATCCTGGACAGCCTCTCCAATCCCTACCTGGGGTCCAGTACTTACAAGGTGCAGTGCCAAAATCTCTCTCTGAAAAGGCTTGGCTCATCTTCATAAACAACTGAGCTAAAAAGTACATTTACAATCATTTGAGAATAATCTCTTTACTGAATGTATGACTGGATTCAAAGTCAGCCTATCTGTTTCTTTCCATTTCAGTGGATTAGGAATGTACAGTATAGATTACCTTCAGGACAAGTAAAAACATATAGCCATACTACAAAAATGTTGATCCTAATGACACTGAACACAACTTTTTCAGTTCTTCCTTTTACCTAGAACGGTTACACATGGTAGAGTAAAAATTCAAGAGTGTTCCTCCCTTTCTAACAAATACATTATTTCTCTTTCTTCACCCATCCACCCTAAAAACCATTTATCTGAATCTTGTCCTTTTAACATTACAATGAGACAAATGCATGATTTTTTAATCTGTTCCACAAGCCCTAAAGCTAGTGGTTCTCACATATAAGAGAGAAGTAACTGAAAAAGATTGTATGCATTTCATAGTTTGTCACTGGGCTAGAAACTGGCAAAAGTGATACAACTAATAGAAATTAAGCATTAAGTGTCCAGTGACAGCCAGAAATTATTGAAAAAGCCTGAATTTCTTGGTTTTCTGCCTGTTGGTAATAAACACTGCCCATTTTCTTTTCACAATTACCACTGCGTGAGATTTAATTTTTCTATATATATCATTTTCCTCAATTCTAATGAAAAACACAACAAATACTGCAGTAAAGTGATTAGCCTGGGAGAAGACATCCTGTTTTAGCAGCTTTGGCACGTACAGCATTTTCCATTCCATATAATACATCTTGGCTCTTCCAGAAGCTCCCATACCAGTTTCACAGTAACTTGAAACATACGGCCGCTGTGAGAGAAAAGTGTAATACTTTGGTTTTCTTGCTACTTCATTCCTGGGAATCCAGTGCTCAACTGTGTAATCACACAGTGGCAATATTCTGCACCAGAGCCCTATTTCCTCTGAAAAATTCTTTCCTATTTTGTGTAATTCCTCCGTTTTTTTTCTGCTGCCTTGGTCCTGGATCCTTAGGCTGTACAAGAACCTGATGGGACAAGGAAGAGGGGCTGAAGACACCCCTAGCTTAATGCATTTCACAAGGGGAAATCCATCTCTGCTAAAATAACATCCCTCTGTCAAAATCCTATTAGTCTTCTTGTCACAATGCGTGTATCATTGACAGGTCTAACTGTAAGCAAGCGTCAAATTTAAACCCAAACTTTAAATAAATTCTGCATAAGTAAGAAGGGCTACCTGCACAGACTTCATTGCCAACTGAAGGTGACAAATTACTTCTGCACAAAAAAGTCGCTTGAGGTCAGAATCTCATCAAGGTAAAAATAATCACCGCAGTTAGCTTTTCAACAGAAAAATTGCTCATTTCCATGCCAGTACCTTGTCAAAACAGACTTCATATTTAAAAACAAAAAATCATACAAATTTCAACACAAACCTTCTAATTCTGTGACATTTAAGTTAGATACTTCCCTTTCTAGTCAGTGTCATGCTTTCTTTTCTGAAGACCAAAAGGGGGCAAGTTGATTTCAAATGGATCATCACTGCAAGAAAGTGTTTTGAATGTCATTTACCCCTGCAAGTCTGAAACACAACTTCAAGGTACAGTGAGGCACCAACACATGCTGGTAGTATGTTGCATCAGTGTATTGGGTTTACGTGGTAAAGGTTTGGTAGCAGGGGGGCCACAGGGGTGGCTTCTGTGAGAAGATTCCAGAAGCTGCCCCATGTCAGATAAGAGCCAGCTCCAGCCGGCTCCAAAAGGGACCCACCGCTGGCCAGACCTGAGCCAGTGAGCGATGTTGTTTGCACCTCTGT
>VXAL01010529.1:68118-155800 GCA_013399475.1 Chauna torquata | reverse complement strand
GTTTGTAGTTTGCTTTTAATTTCTCACTGCTCTAGTTTGCCAGTGATAGTAATAAATTATATTAATCTCCCTATGCTGAGTCTGTTTTGCCCGTGACGATAATTAGTGAGTAACCTGCTTGTCCTTATCTCAACCCTTAAGCCCTGGTCCATCGTATTTTCTCCCCGTTTCTTTGAGGAGGGGGAGTGAGCGAGCGGTTGTGGTGGAGGTCGGCTGTTTAGCTGGGTAAAACCACCACAATCAGTAAATTATTTTTTATGTTTAAAATACTTCAAAACAGTAGAACTTATTAAAAAATATTTAGCAAAGAATTACCTCTTAATTGCAAGTATTACACAGTTTCCAGAAGGTGTGAGGAAGACTGACATGGAAAAAACCAGTGATAATTGACTTTCTCTAATGGTAGACTGTAACAAATACTGGGACAGCAAGTGTGAAGAATCGTGAAGATGCAGATTGCTGTGGTGGGTCGATCCCATCTGGCAGCCAAGCACCCACCTGGCTGCTCGCTCCCTCCCTCCCCAACGGGACAGGGGAGAAAACAAGAAGAATAAGAATAAGGTCACACTCGGTCGCTTTGGTGAGGCAATGGGTGGCACAGGAGGGGTCAGGGCGTAGTTGTTTCTCTCAGCTTCTCTCTGCTTCTCACTCTTCTCTTCCACTGCTCCTCCATTCTTACTTGTTTCCTACACTGCAGCATGGGTCCTCTCCAGGCCACAGTCCGTTGAGTGGTGACCTCCTTCAGCATGCGTGGGAAATAGTGCCTTTGCCATGGACCACCTCCTTCTGCTCTGGCCTTGTTCTTCCCTTCGGTTCCTTTGTGTTCCTTTTCTCCGTATTTTAGCCCTTTCTTAAATGTGTTTTCCTGGAGGCACCACCAACTTGGCTGATGGGCTCAGCTGTGTCCTGCTGTGGGTCCTCTGGGCAGCCCCTGCTGTCCTCACAGAGACCACTCCTCCAGCCCCCCTCTACCAAAACCTGGGCACAGACACCCAATACAGCTGCTAAGTGTAAGAAACAGACCAATGATTTAAAACATTTGGATTAATGTTCTCATAATTCTAAATACGAAGCAAGTCGTTTTGAAATACATGCTGTATTCTCAGCTGTACAATGTTATCTTAGCAAGAACATTGCAACAGAAAGATCTTATAAGATGTAATAAAAAGTTAAATGAGAAAAATGAGATAAAAACGCATTTCCTAAGATTTCTCAAATTAAGAACTGATGTTAAGACATACACAAACCTGCAATTTGGCACAATCTTATTCCACACCACCTACTGTCAGTGGCAACACGTCCACTGTTTTCAGAAGCAGCAAAACTAAATCTTCAGTACTTAAAGAAAGGCAAAATTGGGAAGCTTGCACCAGCAGCACCACACCTCCCACAGAAAAATACTCACAAAATACAGCATCCCATACATAGGCTCTGGAACATTTCCAAAAAGGAAATTATTAATCTGCACCCAATTGCTTATGACTGGAGCAGTACAATCCTAAAACATTTAGATTTCTCAGAAAGTATTCATGAACCTAGAATGTCTTCTTGTATTGACATTTAACAGGAGAAGGACCAGCATTTTTCTATGGAAATAAGGTTTCCAGAAGTTCTTCCACTTCTTAGATTTCTACTGATAACATTTGTTAAAAAGAGAGAAAGAGACTTGATTTGTTATTCCATCATTAAAACCTTTCTATATAGTGCTATTTCTTAGCTTTGGTTTTATACCTTTTTTGCTGAATATATAATTAATAGCAGAAAAAGAACTCTGAAATGGACAAATGTGGCTGATGGATGTAGCCATCTGTTCTCAATATCTGTTTATAAAAATGGAAAGTTTTGAGACACAGCTTCTAAACGAAAAGTTTTCCTTATCAGGGCTTCTTATTCGCCCCTCGTTATTCCAATTTTATCTTTGCAGCTTCCTAAGCTCACCTAGAAGGGGAGAGAAAAGGCCCCAGAAGCTTTTGTTACATATTTCTCTGCACATCCACAGGAGCTTGATTGGCCACAAACCTTTAGGCTCACTGGGGTACTTTTTTCAGCTTATTTTACTGCCTTCTTGTAGATTTCAAAGGCCATATTTGATACTGTCGCAAACAGCATTTGCATATAACACATGGTGTTGTTTTGGAGAAGATCAAAGGACGGCAAAAAGCATTGATTTTGAAACCCTACTTGATATTTATTACAAAAAAAAGCAAAGAACAACTGTGGGATCCTTTTCCTGCAGTAACTTGACCACTCAGTTAGTCTGATAAAGACAGGATACATTCTGTTTGACGGTATTTGATATAAACTCTCAATGGCAGAACACAAATGTGAAAAAACTACAAAATACTGTTTGAAAATGGCAAGAGACGAGTTCAGGTATTGAACCAGACCTAATTTGTCTAGCAATAAAGCAAATAGCAGAGAATTTCAGTGGTCAGGTGATTTATATTCTTACAACCTTGCAAGTAGTTTCTCCCATAAAAACAAAGTCTTAATAAATACCTGCTACCTATCTTTCTTACCCACATCTAAATCTAACAATTCATCTCAAACCCGCAGTAGATGCTAAGAACACACTACTGCACCATACAAGTCTTTAACACATCTTGGATATAAAACAGGATGCTTTCAGATCCAGTGAATCCCTCCACTCAAAGTGTGCTTCTGTGGTGCTCCCTGCACAATCTTCCAAAGGCCAGAGTGCTGCAGGGCAGCTGTGGGAGAGGAGACAAAGGCAGAGGCAGGTCCGCCGCCACTTCACGTCGCGTGTCCCACTGGGCAGCTCAGGAAGGGCTTTCAAGTTAACAGAGAGGTTCAAGAGGATCAGAAGATCACAGACACACTGGGGATATGCCACATGGCTACAAGGTACATTACCGCTCTTAGTTCTTTGCTGCTCAGCATCATTAACTCCTTCTCTGCCTGACTTGCCTAATTACAGCATACCAAACATTTAAAAAACCCTGCAGCATATCTGGACAGAGGACCACGTTTAAGAACAATGATCATTTTCCAGTTTCTCACTGTGCTCAGTGGTAGCCTTGCACAGTTTTTTGCATCACCTCTTGTCAGTGACTTCCCAACTGAAGAGCAGATGATATGAATATGTACTACATGCAGAGTTACAACTTCAAGCACAAGTGGTAATGGTGCTTGTGATGGATTTGAAAATGACACCATGAAAGCACAACCCTGCTGACCAGCCTCAAACACAGCAACTCAAACAAGGCTACAGCACATCTACCATGACAAATGCATGTCCAGAGAGCTCGGTGATGTGATATGCCAGCCCAGAACAGGCAGACCAGTCAAATTCTGTTTCTCTCCTGCAATGATAGGAGGGCTAAGACATCTGTCTCCAAGATATCTCCCCCTCCTTACCTTTCCTCTGCCAGGAGGTCAGCTCTGCCACAAGTCCCAGCTGGGAGCACAGCAAGGTCATTGGTGCCGTGGATTCTCTGCACCTTCCCAAAGGCCGCATCAAGCAATGAGCTCGCTGCAGCCCTCCTTCTTGGAGGTACGTGCATCTTTGTAACAACAACCGGTTTGCACACACGTATGCTTCAAACACTGGGGCAAGTATAACACATCTAGGGCACATACATACGTAAGTATGGCTTTGCTGAGGTAGTGGATGACAGCATAAATCTAAAAACATTTTCAGCCTCTCTTGGAAGAGAAATTTCCTTTCTCGGCTAGCACAATTTAGTCAGTACAGAAGCCACTGAGTTTAAAAGCAGGATGAGTCATACTTGTTTAGAGGTTTATAAATTATCTGCAGTTAAGAATGACGTTAGAAAAAACGTCAGGAAGGTTTAAATACTGTTCTTTGAAGGTACGGTGAAGTGATAGCTAATGTATTAATTTCTAAGAGCAGCTAGTTGAGCATTAAAATCAAAGTGACTTGGCTGTTCCCTTCATCATTTTATCAGTGTACACCACTTGCTAACAAATAACTTTTAAATATAAAGCAGGGAGTTTTGTAAAGAAACATGCATTGTTTAAACAAATTAAAAACCTAACATGGATTATCTTGACGTTACACCCCCAAAAATGGCACCTCAGCACAGCCATTTTACAGCAAAGACATACAGCTGTGGTTGAGAGGACTACACCATTGCCATAATTATGCCGAAATTACCCAGAGGAAGGTTGTTTCTTAGTCCTGACAGTATAATTAGAGGAGCACAATTAATCTATCACACACAGTTATACTTTCATTAATGTCGCTGGTTCCTCTGCTTAACTTGGTTGGGTACCAAGGCCAGAAAAAGAAAGCTGCATCATGCCATCCACGAACAGCTACTCTCGATCTCTGCTGCTCTGTACTCAGCGTGGTCTCAACTATCCACAGAAGATAAGACAGCCAGATAAATAATTTTTACGCCACATGGGAGTGGTCCGCATGCCACAGTTCGTGGACCCTTGCTCTTGGCATGCTCTTTTCATTCACTGGATGGTCTAGCTGAGGCTGACTGCAAACCTTCCTCTCTTATCCCCCATCAAAAGAGGCAAAGCAAAGCAAATGCGTAGCACAGCTTGAGCTAAATCTCCCCTCCCCACCGCTTCATAAAAGCTGAGTAAAGGCATACTAATCAGATGATAATTAGTTACAATTTGCACAACTTTGCCACTTTAAGTAGAAGACCTTTTCCTTGAGATTAAAGGGAATGGAAAGCACTATGCCAAACCTTTCTTGACTTTTTCTTCTCAGGGGAATTTTTGCAAGGGTTTCTGCCAGTGTTTCATGCAAGGATCTGATTATATATTTTAATTCATTTTCTCTGTAATTAGTCTAAAAAGCTGGGTCATATGAATATTTAAGCTACTTTAATTTGAGCAAATTTTCTACAGGGACACACAATATATGAGTTGGAATTTGGGGCACTGAACTCAATGCCCACTGGTTTAAATGGGACTAAATATCCTTGGGGATAGGCAACTGCAAATCAGATTCTGGTCCCCTCCATCCCAAAGAATGCATGCAACTAAGAATGCATGCATTTGCTTCAATTTGGAAAAGGTCTAAAGAGCATGTAGTCAGCACAGCAATCTCTCTCATGCATAAGGATATAGCCAAACGTTCACCTAGCAATCAGCAGCAATGATTTAAAGGAGTTGCTCCTCTGCTGCTGAGATGTGATAATTCACCACAGAGCTCTCCTAATCTGTGTTAAACTAATTTGTCTTCCTTTCCACTGAAACAGACCATGAACACTCATTTCCTTCGGCAGAGGAGACAGCAATATCTTGAGCTACTGTAAGTGTCTCGTAAGGAACCAATTTTCTAAGATGGAGACTTCCTGGCTCTATACTAATTCAGCTAGTAGCTGATACCATGTCCCTTCTCAGTGCCCACCATACAATGAGCTGACCCCCTCCTTTAACCTTCATTTGAATTGTTTGCCCCATGACCAAAATAAAAATTTGCAAGACTGATTAGAGTTCCTAAACATTGTGTCTGAGGCTGAGGCGGCAGAGGCACACACTGCCGCAACACTGATCTTATTTAGCATTGAGAGACAGGGTTAAGAATATTCTCTGGTTCATCGTCATGGAGAATTACACACAGAAATCATTTTGCTTTGCTTTAAATTCCAGACTGTACACTGAAGAGCTGCATGATAACCTATACACCTACCTCTTAAAAAAGAAATATTTGTGGCAGCAGTGTTTGCTCGTCACATCCCACAGTCAAAAGGAGTCAGGATTGCCTGAAGGGTTTTAGATTTTCTGTTTTTTCTTCCCACCTTAGAGTATTTCAGTACTACAGCAAGATGAGTGGTGTTAATATCCTAGAAGTTTACAATTTTGTACTACTGTGTTTGGAGCAAGAGATACTTATATTACTGCAAATTTGACAAACCTTTTCCTTTAGGAAGACTGACCTGAAATCTTGGCCACGTATTTATCCTTGGTCATCTTAGGATGACACGACTGTGGACTAGTATGTTATGTTAACTGTTCACGATGCTTCTTGTTCCGCTGTGAAAGAATATACTAGTCTAACAGTGTACTAATACTTCATTTGGTGTGGTATTTTAAAAGTTTAATCTTTAAAAGATGATCAAAACCACACATTCAAAAATGCTGTGAACCAAGAATCTGACAGCAAGTCTCACTACCTCAAAATTTCTCCATCCAAAAATTATTTTACATGGAACTGTTTATTCCACAACTCTAACATCTGAGACCAAGGGATTTCACAACAAGAGCCCATTTTAATAAATGGACACTAATCTGACAGTGTTATTGGCAACTGTCAAAATAAAGGATTTGTATGTGCTAAAATGAGCTTAAGTCAGATGATGGCTGACTGAAAAAGCAATGCTAGAAAGATAGACAGAAGAAAATTGGAGGAAGCTTTTTGCACTTATGATAGAAGGAAAATTTATTGCAACCTGTTACTATTAACAGAAATGAGGCTAAATTTGGGTATCTGACATAATCTAATCCAGTATCTAAAAATGAAAACATAAACCAGGGCTAACAACATTTTACATTTAAATAATACCTCAGTCTTTGCATTTATTTTGATACCTACTTGTACCTTATCCATAGCAGACGTGTGAACATAACATTGATACTATTATTAAATTCATTGTTAATAGCTGTATTTTCCAGAACTGTTTTTCAAGTAATATCGCAGAGAAGAATCTCTCCTTAACACCTAGCCATAAGCTGAGGTTTGGACAAGCTAGTTAATTTGCTGGAGCATGCCTAATTACAGTCAGCCCTCCTCTAATCAGGTCAGCTGTCAGCTCCTCCATCTAAGCTTACTTTGGGTTTCGTACAAATTATGACAGATATTTTTCTTCCCACACAAAAAAATCCAGTGAGGTGTCTTTTTTCCTGTTACACATGGAGGGGGTTCATGTCCTGCCAAGATGTGGTACAAGTAACATACACATACCTGGTCCTTAACATTGTTTGTAATACAATATGCATCAGATTTTATAAAAATTAGCACTAATCTGCCTTTTAGAGAGCCTTCTCATCAGTGAAGGCTTTTATTTTTTGTCCCTACCTTAGACTTCAAATCTGAGATCTGAGACAGAGTTAAGCCTAAAATGCAATACAGGTAAAGCCTTCGTTAGAGCCCGTTCCTGTCTGACATCCAAACTACACTGACACAAGCTCATGCACAGCTGTGGGCTCTGTGCAAGCTTCAGAAGAGAAGAGGGAGAAGATCTGAGAGCTTGGCTCATGCATGTCTGTAGATGTGGATTCGCAGAGCCTGGCCAGGACCACACTTGTTCAGCCAGGTCTGTAACATCCAGGCGATGCTGCTCTGTGGTGACAACACAGTATGGGGAGGTGATTGTCCCCCTCTACTCTGCTCTTGTGAGACCCCAGCTGGAGCACTGCGTTCAGCTCTGGGGCCCCAGCATAAGAAAGATGTGGACCTATTCAAGAGGGTCCAGAGGAAGGCCACAAAGATGCTCAGAGGGCTGGAACACCTCTCCTATGAAGAGAGGCTGAGAGAGTTGGGGTTGTTCAGTGTTGAGAAGAGAAGGCTCCAGGGAGACCTTACAGCGGCCTTCCAGCACCTAAAGGGGGCCTACAAGAAAGCTGGAGAGGGACTCTTTATCGGGGACTGTAGTGACAGGACAAGGGGTAATGGCTTCAAACTAAAAGAGGGTAGGCTTAGATTAGATATAAGGAAGAAATTCTTGTCTATGAGGGTGGCGAGGCACTGGAACAGTTGCCCAGAGAAGCTGTGGATGCTCCACCCCTGGAAGTGTTCAAGACCAGGCTGGATGGCACCCTGAGCAACCTGGTCTGGTGGAGGGTGTCCCTGCCCATGGCAGGGGGTTGGAACTGGATGATCTTTAAAGGTCCCTTCCAACCCAAACCATTCTGTGATTCTGTTCTAAAGTTTCCCGGTGTTGGAACTAGATGACCTTTCAGGTCCCTTCCAGCTCAAACCATTCTGTGACTATAAGGATCTATGGGAGACACACAATAGACAGGATGGCGAGAGCCCCACGTCACAGTCATAAAGGCTATGTGGGATTTGCAGACATTTCTCTTGAAAACTGCATTTACACAAACTAAATGCTGCCTTGTAGGCCATTTCCACTGAGGATGGCATAGATAAGTGGCACAGATAACCTAAACGAATAAACATCATGCAAAAAAATCTATCGCTAACCAGGAGGGGAAGCAAGGTCAAGCACTCCTCTCATTTTGCCTTAATCCAACCTTCATATCTTACTGATCACAAGATGTTTCCTTCCTCCCCCTCCTTCCAGATACAGGCAACTCTTAGTCATAGTTCCTGCAGAAAAGGAGTTAAACACAGCCTCTCTTGCACAGAACTGAAAGTCCGTACTTTATGTTGCTTGCTGAGACACTTCCTCAATCTATGCGAAGCACAGACATTCAGGTCGGCTTGCATACTTCTCTGTCTGCAGTCAGCAGACTGTCTCACACCAACATGTTACTCAAAATCACAAGTCTACAGCTGCCTATAAAAAGCTCTGTGAGGCACCAAAGGCAAGCAGCAATGCTGCAGTACGTTCTGGCCACCATCAAGCAAACGTGGCTTCAGAAAATGTGCCACCTGCACCAGGTCCTGAGCTTTGGGGAGCTTTGTATCTCAGCGAGCACACGGAATAAGGAAGAATTAATTTCTCATTAAAACTTTTAAATGACAAAATACATTGCACTCTCTCTCCTAATGCATCTGGGAAATTATCCCTGTCTCCAAGCTGTAGTTTTTCTTCTTGTTAATGTTCTGTGCTGATTTCACACAGTCATGCATTTGGTAAAGTCAGCCTTGTCCAGAAGGATGAATCCAGAACAGTAAAATAGGTGTTCAGCTCCTAAATACTGTTTTATCTGCTCCGTTTCACCCTGTGTTGAGTTATTAGTTGGGATTACATAGTCTATTTCTCAATTACTAAATGGGGTTCACGCTTTCTAACATTTTCTAAGACTTGTAATATCTTATTTAACCGCTTTATAACAGTAGTGGGAAGAAAACAAAGAAGTAACTGTTCATCAAGCCAGAAGCTGTGTCCTTCATGTGTGACACTGATACTGCAGAATCACAGAATCCCAGAACGGCTGAGGCTGGCAGGGACCTCTGGAGCCACCTGGTCCCACTCCTGCTCAAGCAGAGACACCCAGAGCAGGGTGCCCAGCACCATGTCCAGGCAGCTTCTGAAGATCCCAAGGAGGAGACCCCCCAGCCTCTGGGCAGCCTGTGCCCGTGCTCCGTCACCCGCACAGCGCAGGAGTGCTGCCTGGTGTTCAGGGGGAGCCTCCTGTGCTCCAGTCTGTGCCCCTCGCCTCCTGTCCTGGCACCACTGAAAACAGTATGGCTCTGTCTTCTTTGGACAACAGAGAGAGGTAGGGGGATGGATGGCACAGGAGGACACTGAGCACTATTTGGGTGTCCACGTCCTGCACAGCACTGGCTTCACCCCTGACTCAGCGACTTAAAACACAGATTTTCTCTGCTCCTTCTCTACACGCTTACTATGAAGGGCACGGCCTTGATCAAAAGCACCAAGCACCTGTTTTATGTTTAAGCCTCACTGTGACCCCTTTGAGAGAACTAACTGAATGGGTTTATATTTCCTGATGTTGGATACACAGTTCTGGGATTAGTATAAAAGCCTGCCATTTTGCATATAATGGCATATAAAATTGTCCTTATATACAAACAAGACATGCAGCCAAAATACAGCTGAATTTTTCCAGTGTTTTTGTTTGTTTATTTTTTCCATCCCCAATGCACGACTCTCAGAACTTAGGGCATGAACGTATCAACTCTTATACCTGCAGTAATCAATCTCTTACTCTAAATTAGGCAGAAAAAGGAAAAAGATACAACTTTATCTGATTTTAACTTTCCTTTTTTTCTTCCTGTAAATAAATTCAAACAAAAAACGTATTTATTTCAAAGTTAAATAAAGAAAAGCATGGAAGACAGTCATGGAAATTTTTATAGCCAGACACTGCTGAATAGCTACAAATGTAATAGTTCACAGCACTAATGTGAACTGGAAATTAAAGACACTTGTGCTGAAGCCTCATTTTACTCCATTAACCTGAATGCATACAAACAAAAGTAATACAAAAGCTTTTCATAGGTCTGAATTATTTGAAATTTTACTAAAAGGTCATTAAATAAATTATAATGCACATACTGTCCTAAAAGCAGTAAAGAAAAAAAAAAAATCTAAGTATTTCTGAGCTTTTATCTCCACAGGGGTCTGATCCAAAACCTGCTGGCATTCAGCTCCTTTGACCACAGTTGATTTAAATGATCTGGCCAAGAGAGCCGTTTGGGCCAGATCCTGCACCAAGGTAAACTGGAAAACAAAAAGGTAAGAGTCATCTTGCTTTTCTCTTGGCCCTTTTCTCCAGTTGTGCAATGAAAGTCTTGGACAGATCTATTTTAGGAATAAAATGATTTTCAAAATATTTCTTCACTCCTAGTTTTGTGGGTTTGTGTGTGTGTGTAATTTTTAAAAAAAGCTCAAACTTAAAAAAATAAAAAATTAAAGCAGTGGGGTCACCAGTTTAGGATAGCAATATTTTCAGTGCCTTCACAGAAGAGCAAGAATATGCTATGAAAACAATCATTCAGAAGCGTGAGATGTTCTTTTAAGTTTTAATACAGTTTTCACTACCAGCAATTCTTCTCTGCACACTAAATCAGAGGCTAACTGGCATTAGTAACTTTAGAAAGAGCAATTCAGCTCCCACGACTCCTGGCATATTGTGAATGGAAAGCACTGTTAATTTCAAACATTTACAAGAGCACATTACACCTGCTTTACTGCTACTCTCCCTGTGGGATATAATTTTCTAAGAAAACACATTAAAATGTTTAGGAAACAAGATGAATAACAAAAGTAACTTCTAGTATTACAAAACCACATGAATAATTATCAAACCTAATGTAAAAGATACTACAGGCAACTACTATAAATCTCTTTAAAGTTATCTTCATTTTAAAAGGTCTATGCCTGACTTGATTTCAAACTAAACACAACGCTACTACACATAACAGCTCTTGGATACTCCACATATGCCCACAGTTTCCTGAGCACCAAAAAACCTGATTTTTATGCAAGCTTCATAACAGCACGGTTATACACCTTGCTGCCACGAATTATGCAAACTGCGACATATGGCACACACATCGCTGTGAGAGAGGAGCACATGGAATTCACTGTCCACTTGCAAAATGTTTAAATACACTGAATTGGCATCTCCAAACATTGATATTGAACAGCAATTGGCATTTTGCTATTCTACACATAAAACAGCATGGAAATAGGTATTTGCTATTACATTCATATTTTCGATCAAGAATTTGCAGCTGAGCAGTCAAAGCCCCAACAGAATTTATAATGGCTGCAGAAATGCCAGTCTTACTCTCCAGGAATTCACTGTAAATCACAGAGTCAAAGAGCATCAGCAGCAATCCTGGTTTCTCATCACAATCAATGGACAGTTGCATCAATATTATACGGATTTTTCTAATTTCATGCAGAGCCTTAGAAAGGGGCAGGCAGACACAGCCTGGCTAAGCAGCTGTGTCCGTAATATCAGAACAGCTGTATTTTCCTTTCTTCTTCTTCTTCCTCTTTTTTCTTAAATATTTTTTTCACCTGCAGTGTACTTACCCAGCATAACTGTGACAGTACCAGAACTGCCACGTTGGCCTCTTCCTATCCCCAAATGTAGCCAAAAACTGGAACTTACAGAAAGAGTACAAGAAAAAGGGCAAACATATTATCCCTCTGTATTTATCCTTCTGAAAATTGGTAGGTTAGGAACTTGCTGAATAGACTGAAGTGATTATGTCTGGACTACTGTGTTTAATCCCTTTTTCAATCCAGCTGTGCTTTTGGCCTTCATGGGAACCTGTGGCAATGAATTCCACAATTTAATTCAGCTTGGGTAAAAAATACCTTCCTCTGTTTCAAAGCTATTGATAGTTAAATTGAACGGATGCTTTACAGACATTACATCATGAGAACCATTACCAGCTTCCATACACCACACCGTTCAGGGTTTTGCACACCTCTGTATTTTATCCTTTCAGCTGTCTCTCTCTCTCAAACTGAAGAGTCCCTGCATACTCTTCCCCTGTAGGGAGGCCACACCATACCTCTGAGCAGCTTTACCTCCCTTCTCTGCCTATTTCTGGTGAACATTGAATAAACAAACAAAACTCCAACTAATGCCAAAATTGTGCTATGTTCAGCAACCATCCATCTTCATGGGTAGCCACTTGCCAAAGCAAATATGAAAAACTGCTTGGAAGTTTTCCCCACCAGCACAAACAGATGAAGCTGGCACTGCACCAAATTTTCAGGTTTGCACCTTTGCTGAATTGTTGGTGTATCTGAAACAGTCAAAAAAACAAGTCAAGCTAATTTTACTTTGCTTGCTTTAATATTCCTATATGCTGTCTACCTGGGAAGCACAGCTTTAGAATACTCACACAAAGCAAGCATGATAAATTATAGAAGTACAAATGAATTAAGTACTTTGAACATAAAGCTACCTTTGGAAAGCATCATTTGAAATAAAAATGATAAATTTGAGTGACATGGTAAAAATCATTATTAAGACTTTGAGTTGTAGCATTAGTAACAACAACACATTTTGTAGTCTTCTGGAGTGTTCAAGAAGAAACACAGGGTGGATCTGTCTTGCTGGCTGACATACTACAGCTGAACTTATACAGTATAAGAGTGCCCAAATGCTTATGCTTTCTGCTTGAAAGAGCCTTTTCTGTCACTATGGAGCACATGATTTGCCATTTTCAGGATACAGTATAGAGCTTTCATTTCAGTTGATTAGCAAACGGGCATCCAAATTGTTCATTGTCCAAGTATGGGTAGATTGACAGACAGCCATCTTATTTATTGTTCCTTTTTCCCAGTGTTTCTGGGCATAACAAAGGGAAATAACAACCCCCAGAGAGGTATATGACATGTCATCAACACATTACAAACTAAACATAATCTTTAGTGAGCTTCTGGACTCTAAGGAGCAGTTCCATCACCACCTTTCTCTTCTGTGACCACTAAGAAACATCCATCCATTTTGTTTTGAAATCTAACTTAACACAAAGCCCGTCACTTTGTCTAAGCAAGTGGGCCAAGGAGGATTTCAACACCCCACAGTGCTCTCTGGTTGGAGACCAAGCCATATTGCAATGCCTTTACACAGAGCTTGGTTATTTAGGAAGGACACAAAGCCATGTGGGTGAGAAGGAATAGTGGTATGTCCCAGGTCCCCATTTGGGACAATGAGGAGCTCAGAAGGGGAACACAGACATCACTCAATCTAGAAGCAGTCATCAGGCATAGTATCAAATTTGCCAATAAAGGCTAAAAGCTGTAATGCAGGGCCCAACAAACTCGGCAGGTTCACTTCCAGATCTTCCCACTACACTACCCAAAAGGAATACACGGTCCAGATGAGAGTTTACAAACTCCATTTTCAAACAAGGTAAGTACTTCTGGACAAGAGCGAGTTAGACAGCTCTGTTCACACGCAGGAAGGACACACAGCCCCAGTATGCCAGCCCCCAGGACAGGCTCCATTTTGCTGCATGGACAATGCTCACATCAAGGCTTCTCTGGGGTCAGTCTGCACCCTTGGCCATTTGAAAAATGCCAGCTGCTCAAATCTTGATGAGAGATGCAATGTGGTATAAAGTGACAACCAGCCTTTAAAAGAACATCTACAGGTTTTAGAGAAAAGCAAGATGCACAAAACATACAAAAAAAGGTCCTCTCTTCCTTCCAAACTATCTGTCTTCAAGGAAAGGAGCCTCAGAATTTGGCCACTAGACAAAAGAATATTAGACTGTTTAGACCAAGTTCCTGTTTTTTTTTGGTTTATTGTTGTTGTTGTTGTTTTTGTTTTTGTTTTTTTCATCAAAGTTCTCTACTAACAGGCTTGATATTACTTAATTCAAATATTCCAGCCCAAGACACTAAAAGAAAATTGAACAGGTAAATAGCCAACAGGAATGAACAAGACACTACCAGTGCCTGGAGCACCTCTGCTAGCAGGGTACTAATTAGGTGAAATATGCCCAGATGAACCCAGCAAGGGAACCACTAGGCCCCCAGGTAAAAGATCTGGAAGACATAAGACATGAGGAGGTCAGAACTCTCATTTTAACAGCATAACTGCAATCTACAGAAATGAAACTTGAATCAACACCTCAGCAACAGGAAATCTTTCTACTAATACTTTTCTGATCTCTTAGTCTCAACATAAAACTGCAGTCACACCAAGAACTTAATTCTGCTAATATTAAGGGACTTAACTTCAGATTTATTCTCCTTTTGATCCTGGGGTGGGGGGAGAAGGGCAGGCAGAAAGTAACAAGAAATATAGATTTCAATTGTGGTTTCATGCCCATCATTTTAAAGCAGGCATTTCTATGCCGAAAAAAAAAAAAAATACAACCAACCAAACCCAGAATAACATAGAAACAACTGAGAAATATACTGAGACCACAGTAAACTGAAATAGCAATGCATTCATTTCTAAAGGGCAGGAGTTCTGAGGAGTGTGCAGAAGCTATCAGGAACTTAGAATCACAGAATCATCTAGGTTGGAAAAGACCTCCAAGGTCATCCAGTCCAACCTTTAACCTAGCACTGCCAAGTCCACCATTAAACCATGTCACTAAGCTCTGAATCCAAACGTTTTCTGAAGACCTCCAGGGATGGTGACTCAACCACTTCCCTAGGCAGCCTGTTCCAACACTTCACAACCCTTTCAGTGAAGAAGCTTTTCCTAATATCCAACCTAAACCTCCCCTGGTGTAACTGGAGGCCATTTCCTCTTGTCTTCTCAGTTGGCGTTTGGGAGAAGAGACCGACCCCCATCTCGCTGCAATCTCCTTTAAGGTAGTTGTATAAAGTGATAAGGTCTCCCCTGAGCCTCCTTTTCTCCAGGCTAAATAACCCCAGCTCCCTCAGCCGCTCCTCATAAGACTTGTTCTCCAGACCCTTCACCAGTTTCGTTGCCCTTCTCTGGACACGCTCGAGCACCTCGATGTCCTTCTTGTGGTGAGGGGCCCAAAACTGAACACAGTATTCGAGGTGCAGCCTCACCAGAGCCGAGTAAAGGGAGAAACTTGTTATTGCAGTCAAGTTTGCATGAATCACACTTAGCTAAGGAAAACACAACAGTACAAAGCTCCAACACATGTCCAAGACCCTGGCAGCACAAAGCCCTTCAGTTTTGCATCTTTATCAACCTGCTGCTGTGCCTCCCTAGGTGTCATTGAGACCTAATTCTTCCACCACACAATGTCTAACTTCTGTAGCAGCCTCTGGGACCGGCTCAGAACAGACCAAGGAAAACAAGAAAAGAGGGCCCTCCCGGCTGCTGCCACCAAGAAGGTGTAAAAACCATAATATCTCTGTATAAATCACTCCAAGTCTGTTGAAGCACATTCAAACAGCCTAGCTTGCATGACCATTCTGAATTTCCTGGTGCTCATACGTTACATACCATAAAAGAAATTACTGACACCAGCAGGGCACACAGCTCTTACATTCACAACACAACACCATGCTGGATCAGGCGTGACAGCAGCCTGTATCTACTGGCAAGGGGGGAATTTTGGCACAGGAAGCTTCATCTGCACTCTTCTGCCTACTGGTTACATTCTCCGGAGAAGGGGATACCGCCAGCAGTCCTCAGCAGAGATCTGAGCCACTTGTGACCAGGTGGGAGCTCTCACCAAAGGGGCCGCCATTGATGGTGTGACCATGAAAAGCTTCAAGGCAAACAGGCTCATGCTCCCTGAAGGGGGCCGAGGACGGTGGGCCCTGTTAGACAGCAGTTACATCTCTGCCTGGGGTCAGGGCTGACAATATGACAGCACCACAGTGCGTCTGCCTTCCCCCACCACAGCTTACGCTCCCTCCCACCCTTCCCAACCCAGAGCACAAGTTACAGACTGTCAAGGGGTATTGCAGGAGGGTGACTGCAGAAAGGCACGAACGCTCACAGGCTTTTGCACATGACAGCAGGGCCTGGGACACGCACAGCCACCTGATACCCGGGCCACGGTATGCAGAAGAAGGGCCCCAGCAAGCGCCTTCTTGGCTGGATATCCTTTCAAGGGTACATGATGCTGCAGCACAGACTCTTCTGATGAATTTCAGGGAGGTATTAAGGGGCTCCCAGAAAAGAAAGTCCAAATATATCATGTAACAACACAACAAACAGATAGATATTCCCTGCAATACATTTGCATATCATTTACATGCTCTTACATGATGACGGATGAACAAACTTATTTTGCCCTGGTTTCACTAAGAATTGTACCATTGGATTAGTGGCAATAAGATCAAAGTAAAAATCCTCAAATAGATTTTTAACAACATTTGCAATTTGTTGATTAAGGTTGTTAGAGAATTAGAAATGAATTTAAGTCATTTAGGGAAAACAATTTCATTTCTGTTTAGAAATAGGTCCAAATAAATAATTCCTCTTGCTCCAGGAATCGTGGAAAAAAATGGGTCAGGCTGCTATTAATTTTCTCTCCTTCTTTACCTCAATATCTTAGGAGGGTGCAAGTTCATACATTCCTGCAGCAAACATATGTTGGAGAGCTCTTCATTCCCTGTCAAAAGCATATTCTTTTCCAGTGCCCAAACACTAAGTCTGTACTTTAGGAATTCACATCCTTCCTGAGGTAACTGGGTTTTGTTATCAAGTTATTCACGTGTATTTTTATATCCTATAAAGGACATCAGAATACAGCTTAGCCTCTGGGCATTTGTTTAACTGTTGGAAAATGGAGGGTGAGTCCCAGCACCTGCCTACTGATTAATTTGACTTTACCCGACTGAGGGTGATTTAATCTCTCTGTTGATGAGGGGGGAGCCAAGGGAAGTTTGACAGCAGTTAGGTCCCAAACAGACGTGATATGAATGAATGCAACGCTGTGTGCCAAGTACCATGTAGTTCTCTGGTCAAAATTAAGATTAGGGGATGTGAGAAGATCAAACACATCTATCTGAAGAAATAGCATATGATATTGTTTGTATTCTTCTTACTCGATTTTCAATGTAAAATATTCCATGGATTTTCCTTCTCAATAAAGAAACATTGAGTTACAATTTAGCTTTCTTGGAGAGGGAGGGAGGGCAGAGGAAAGTAGACAGGAAGAAGAAAAACATCCCTAATGAAAAGAAGAATGCCTTAACTATAATTAAAAGTCTAGCGCTAACAGATGCTAGGCTCTGTGCAATCTATATGATGATGTGCCTATATACCTGCTTTCCCAATGCCTCAACAGCTTGTATATGGATCACATGAAGAAAAAACAATGTCATGGAGGACAACGGATGTGCTTTTTTCACTTTGATGCCTCACTAGAGTGTAATAGGATTTTGTGGAAATAAATCCTGACTTTGATGTTACACACACATTTCTAAAGAGCATAATTTCTTCCAAATGCTCAGTTCAGCAACCAGAACAGGTACTTATTCTATTCATCTCAGTCACTAAATCATTATTTAGTTTACTACAAGGGGTGTTTGGGAAACTTTTTCTGAAAATTAAAGCCACAGAAAACAAAGCAACAACACAATACTAGCAACCGAGAAATTCCTCAAAATTTTTCATGTTCTAAAACTCGAAGTATAAGATACATTAGAATCTGTTACATTAAAACATATTTTACATTAAGTCTAACCAACTGCAAGGGACTATTGTTTGTCTAAAGTGACTGCGTGTTCTCACTGCTTGATGTGAAGATCAGCTCTGATGAACTGGGCTGACAACTTGTATTTTTGCGTTGGATATGGTGCCAAATTTTAGTGATGTATTTATCAGTATTTGAGGCAACTTAAGCAACGGGCCATGAAACATAGCGGCTTATTTACAACCAATGAGCCAAAGTCATGAAAATGTTTATAAGGCTGGTTCTAAATGGACCATAAAAATAAGCAGGACAAGCATGACGCGGAACACTGTGGTTTTGTTTACTTTTTTCATTCTGAAAAATTAAACTTTTTGAGTGCCTTCTATACAAAAATGGGTTAAAGTCTTCAAGTTGAGTCTGGATAACAAAAGTGACACCAGATATGTTTCTTTCTTTTATTTTTTAAATCTCCTACAGCCCTTCCAAAAACTTGGTATTAAAATCTGGTCTTCTTAATGGCACCTGCAGCAAAGCAGTGTTTGTAGTTGGCTTGAGACACATTACAAGCTGTCTTTTGAATTTTACTTGCAGCTTTATGGAATGGTTGTAAAACCATGCAAATTTACACCTCCTTTAAGTTACTTTAAGACTTTACATGTCCACAGAACTTCACAGAGATCTGTGAAAAACAGTGTAATACCATCAGGAATTATACACACAGGTATGAAACATACACGTAGTACCTAAAGCATACAGAGATTTTTCTGAAAAGAGTGCTCTTACTGGTTTTCTTCATGAAAAAGCTGTGTTTTGTGGAGAAGATGAAAGTACCATAGGATGTCTACAACACAGAGTGGGAGCTCAAAGAATGGAATGGAAAAAACGGTACCTTGGGATAAGGAGAAACATTTTTGCTTTAATGAATGTTCTACTTTTTTGTTCAGGCCAAGAGGATAGTTATTCAAACCAGGAGCTCTTCAGAGAACAGAGCTTTGTAGGGCTGCAACATTCCACCACGTGGGTTTGGATGCTTGAAACACAAGTCTTATCCACTTTCTGAGGTTTATTAAAAATAGTGTTGTTTCACAGAAAGAGTCATCTTCCTCTGAAAGCCACTCACAAGTCAAACAATGTGATTATACTTCCTGGATATTCATATTTCATTAAGTTCTCAGTCTAGTACCAGTGCAATACCCTCCCACACACATGAGCCAAGAGTATGCTAATCATCTACTTCACATTAATAAAAAGCTATTCACTTTTTATATACAGAACAGTGTCAGCAAACAAATATATTTGCACTTAAAGAAAGGAGAATATACAATTTTTTTACACAATTACAGATATACTCAATAAATTGTAACCAATGTAATCGATTTCTTATCAACAGGCGTATGATAATTAAACAGTCCTTTATGATTGTACTGGTTCTGGCTGGGATAGAGTTAGTTTTCTTCATAGTAGCTGCTATGGTGCTGTGTTTTGGATTTGTGATGAAAATAGTGCCGATAACACAACAATGTTTTAGTTATTGCTGTGCAGCGCTTACACAGAGCCAAGGACTTTTCAGCTTCTCATACTGCCCAGCCAGCGAGGAGGCTGGGGGTGCACAAGGAGCTGGGAGGGGACACAGCCAGGACAGGTGACCCAGGCTGACCAAAGGGATGTCCCATACCTTGTGGTGTCATGTACAGCAGTAACAGCTGGGGGAAAGGAGGAGGAAGGGGGGGACATTGGGAGTGATGGCGTTTGTCTTCCCAAGAAACCATTACACGTGATAAGCCCTGCTTTCCTGACAGTGGCTGAACACCTGCCTGCCCATGGGAAGTAGGGAATTAATTCCTTGTTCTGCTTTGGTTGTGTGCGCGGCTTTTGCTTTACCTAGTAAACTGTCCTTATCTCAACCCATGAGTTCTGGCACTTTTACCTTTCTGATTCTCTCCCCACCCCACCTGGGGAGAGTGCACAAGCGGCTGTGTGGCGCTGCCAGGTCAAACCACGGCAGGGATACGCATGCTACCTAGCTATTATTACACAAAAGTTCTTTTTTTCCCCCAACTCCGGATAGACATTTTTGCCCCACGGAAGGCAGAACAGCCAGAGCCAGCCGCTGCCACCACACGAGGAGGAACTCCTCGCTCCCCATGCTGCTCGGCTGCAGGCGGCGTGCCCGCCGGCTACCCGGCACAGCCGGCAGGGGAGTGAGGCGTCCCGCCGGTGACCCAGCAGCCCGCACGCCTTCCTCGCCTCCTGCTCCTCACCACGGCCCGCCCGGGGCGGCCCACCCGCTGTCCCAGGCCCGACTGCGTTATTTCTTCTAACCCGACCACGTTTTAAAGCATTTAGGAAGAAAAGAGGCAATATGTGACTGCCGCTAGGGCACGAACACCCCAACAACTGGCGGCGGAAGCCGCCCTGAGGCGGAGTGGGGCCGCCCCCTGCTGGCAGGCCCCGGCCCCGGCCGCGGCCTCGGCCCGGCCGCGCGGCGGTAAGCGGGACCACCGCGCCTCTGCCACCTCCCTGGCCCGTAAAAACAGGCGTGGAGGAGGTGTACAGAACCACGGGAATCAGGCAGCCCCTCCAGAGGCCCTCTGCTTGGACGCCGCGGGAGGCGAGAGCGGGCCGGCTCTCACCCACCTCCCACCTCCACCAAATTTGACCTCAGCATCTGGCAATCAACACCACACGCAGGATACACTGACGAAATCTGTGCACGCTGCCATACCTCCAAACCAGATTTTCTTCTAGAGTATGCTAGACTTCACACCGAGCTGGCATTACCAATGAAAGCCACAATAAATCTTTAGTTTTGCACATAAGGCTTCTAGTTTTGTGTATGTTTTCTGTAAAAACTAAGCCGGCTCATTGGAGTTTGCCCACGACTTGTCATAATTTCTTCTTTCTTTTAAACATGGTGATCAATACAGAGAATAATACTTTTCATGCACGTATCACCTTGTACTTTCAAATAAGGCACTACAGCATTACTAGAGCGGTAGCTTATTTTCCAGTTGACAATCACTAAGCAATTGGACCTGCGTGTAGCACACGCTGCTCCTGCCAGTACACAAGGAACGATTGCAGCAACATAATTTTGACTGTAATATGTGCAACAGATGGCAGGTGCCAATGCATCTGATCCTCCAAACCATCACCAAGCACTCAGTGTCTCCTTGTGTGCACACACCTTAAAGGAAGTCAAATCCCCAAGAGGGATCAAGAAACATCCATTCAGCCTATATAACTATCTTTTTAGGAGACAGATTGTAACAGAAACATCTGTAAGTGGAGAAAGAAAATATAATTACATCCACATAGTAACACACACTCTTCAGTTTACCTGTGCTACATCTGCTGCTTCAGACTATGTTAAGACCTGTGGCTGGAAACTCTCTTAAGTGAGAGTAGCTCTGTTAAGTGGATCTACAGAGAAAGGGTGCATGGATGCTTCATTTGTTTCAAAGCCTATCATAAATTCTTCCACGTGCAGTTGGAGAGCTAATAAAATTGCATGCATGCATTATTTGCTTCTATACCTCCAAATGCACCTCTGCTAGCAAGGTCTCTCCTGCAACATTGCACTTCATACTGCTTTCATCCCAATGAGAGTCTTAAGACAGTTTTGGAAGTGTCCCATGAAGTGAGGAGCATACAGAGAAGATGTAGTCTGCTGCTGTACTTTGCATAGATGACACTCATTTGCTAATAAAAAAACAACAAAAGCTGAAATCTCTCCACCAAAAATAAGCAGTGGAGTTTTAAAAAGGAAGCAAGCAAGATTTCTCAGGGACCTGCAAATTAATGTTCCCAGGCATCCCTTCAAGCCGTCATGCTGATGCCAGATTTTAGTCAATGGCGATGGGGAAACCAATGGCCTATGGGACAGTCAGGCTGGCACAAGTGGAGAAGAGCTTGGATGTAACAGCCTGCTAGCTGGGAGGGAAGGGATGATGTGCCCTGGAGCCCCTGGTGCCATGTGCTGTCCCCCTGAGCCTTCCTCGCTTCATGCACAGGCAGTGCCTGGGGGAACGTGCTTCCTTCTTCAGATTACTTCTGGGAGTCATCCTCTAGTGAGGCTTCCCAGTCTGAAGAACTATTTTGCCCAATTCTTGCTGCTGCCCACACTTTCTGAAGAGTTAAATGCAATCTTGTGGGAGCTCACAAACAAAGGCAGATGACAGCTGTCTGATCTATGGAACCTAGCAGGGATTTGGGACAGGAGCAGGTTTATTGGTCTTTCGTTAAATCAAGTGCAATCTTATGTCAGGTAGCATATTATTTCTATTGATCTTGAAAGTTATAAAAATGTCTTCTACTTGGTCAATACAAAATACAGCTTTTATTTACTGCAGATCAAAGTTGACATAGGCACTCTCAAAAACATATTTCCATATTAGTAGGACATTCAAAATTTGATGCAAACCTTGTAAGCATATAAGAGAGAAATGCTGTCTGTTGGGAGGGCCTGTCAGCATCTCAGGTGATTATTTTTGCTGTGTGCTCTTCACCTTTGAAAGTGAGCTTGTCTGCAATTCTTCATGTGCACCATACAGCCACACCACTGGACCAGAGGCTGAACAGCACTAGCACATGTGCCTAGGAATTACGTACCACTTTCCAGCATGCATTTGAACTAAGCATGCTTTTGTCAATTTGTTCTTCTATACGTAGGTCTGCAGTCTGAGGGACATGAGGAAAAAGACTTTGCTAGCATCCATTGCCAAATCAGGAAAAGACAAATGACAAGGGCACCTAGGGACACCTTTAGCTTTTCCAGCTATCACTTGTAAGCCTGACTGACATTTTTGTTCATGTTAGTTTTCAGCGAGACATTTGGTTACAGGCCTGTCATTTTTTTATATCACCTAGCAGGCAGTGCTAGATGCATACTTGTGTCGGAAGGCTGGAAGCTGTGGTATATTTCTAAAATATCTTTATGGCAAAATAGTCCTATAAAGAAAAAAGAGAAGCAAACAGTTTGAATTAATCCATTTACTCTGGAGACTTCCCAAAGTCATTGTCAGTCAGGTCTGAAAAGAGACTAGATGTTATCAAAACTTGATAAAATGTTGATTTTGGTGTTGTTTTTTTGTTTGTTTGTTTGTTTTCTTTTCTTTTTTTCCCCATAGAATCATGCTGTTTCATCAAGGCTGAAATGTTGCACAGGGATGTATTGATTTCAGTAGAAATGTTTCTGTAGTTCATGGTACGTTTTTGTCACTTGCAAAGGGTGATGCCAAATTAAAAAAAAAGTAATCTTTCCAATCTGAAAATAGATACTTTCACACAATTTCATCTTGTGACACTGATTTGAAGGTTTTGGATCTGTTCCAGCACAGACCAGAAACACATTGCAAAATGAAATTGCCATTGTTCAGAAAGCTGAACTTGGAAATCCTAGATCTTTGTCAGCCTGGCATTTCTGAGGCTAGAACCATATAGACATTGACGTAAGTACTTTTTTATTTGCATGCACCATAGCAGATTCTTGGTCTTCTTTAAACCGTATTAATTTAGAAACAAACATATGAAGACATTCCTTCAGAGGCTATTAGTTAAAAGGCTGTAGCTGTTCTGACAGTTTCCGTGTGGCCCAGACAACAGTTAAGAGCGATGCTCTAGAAATGCAGGCTGTTATTTCCACATTTTACCATCAAGCAGTGGATGTGGACTCTACTCCATCTTGAGATCTATGTCCAGACCTTATGTCTGTACTACATAAGCCTGTCAGATTTGAGGTACGTGAAACTAACCTCTGCTGTTGCCCTCCCTCTCATTTCTGACACTGGCAATTCATGCATTTTATTGCATCTCTCCTCCTACAAAACTCCACACTTCGTATGTAACTCATTGCATTGCCCAACTGACACGTCCCTGGAGAGCAGGAGAGGCTGTGATGCTGTGCAGAGCCATGGTTGCCATGTGTCTCCTACAAGCATTTCATGTTCGAAGGGTCTCCCCAAGGAAAAAAATAAAATGTTCTTGCTGGTTGCAGCCTTCTGTCACAGCCTGCTGCATGACCGAGTGCATAAAAACAGTTTAATTATAAAGGGATAAAAAGATGTTAGACTCAACTTGAATCTGAGATTTCATGTATAACAGCCGGACAAAGTGTCCTTGGCCAACAGAAAGAACCAATGACAAGAAGGAAGAAAGGAGGAAGCCAAAGCCCAGCAGCAGAGGTGTCAGCAGCTGGCTTCTGGAGCAAAGTATTGCTTAGACATCCAATCTTGCACATCACAGAAATACACCTAGTCCAAAGGAGCAGGAGATCTAGTTGCAAATATCTTTTGAATAGCTTTATATCATACCACTCATTTCAAGTTTGCATACATTCCTTTCTTATATTGCACTCTAGAGAAAAATGAAACTTC
Organism: Chauna torquata; assembly: GCA_013399475.1. NCBI lineage: Eukaryota > Metazoa > Chordata > Aves > Anseriformes > Anhimidae > Chauna > Chauna torquata. Next base: position 131,767 of record VXAL01010529.1, on the reverse strand, counting down.
TCCTAATGAGAAGTAGCCACAGCAGTAGCAGTTTCATAAATATCCATCCCCAGTGCAGTAATATTTTACTAACAGCTTTTTCAGGAATCACAGGACCTGTAATTTGTGCTTTCCAAATTCCTCCCATGTAGTTACAGGTTTGAGAAGCACCACAAATGGAAAGAACAAGAAATAGCGGTTTCTTACTGAATTTCTAGTGCACCTGATACATAAGGAGATTTAATCTTCAGCTCAACAGAAAATTGCTCACAGCAGCGATATAAATTGGAGAGAGTTACTAAGGTGACAACTGTCGTCATCCCAAATGGGGATGACCGTACTGGGGCTTATAATGAGAAGACTCAAAGAAATATATAATCAGTACATTGAATAAGTTTATCTAGGTTAGCCTGTGCTTGCTAAAAATCTCTCCAGCTCCGCTCCTAATGTACATTTTCTTTCAACGTGCCTTCCTACTGCCCACACAGATACAGAAGCCTGCAGTTAGCAAGCTTACGTTCAGAATAATGAACAAATGGGACACTGCTGTAACATAGCTAAAAATAAGCAAATTTCCCATTCATGCTATCGCTGCTGCCGTGTCACATCATTCACATGCAGAGTGGAGTGGGAACCAGTTTGTCTCCAACTCCCTTCCTTTGCAAACATGCCTGTCTTTGTCTTCCCTGACAACTGTTTAAACTCTCTGAAGGCAGAAGATACACAGGGCCTTCTGATTCATGCTCATGTTGCTGTTGCTAGACCCCAGCCATCACGGAGAGGAACCCATGACAGCTGGACCAACACTTTGCTTGTGAAAGTCAGGCACGCTACATCAGGATCATCCAGGCTGCCATCACTCAACACCTGAGTAATGGCTTTGTCTCTTTAAAAGCATATTCTGCTAGTTTCTGAACTGTCGAGTGGTATTTATTTCTTCACTCAGAAAATAGTGCCCTACTAATAACTGCCTAGAGATTTTTAGTACAACACAGAAAAAAAAAAAAACACATCAAAATAAACCCAAAACCCAGAAACATAGCTAATGTCATCTACAACCTATTTTACCCCTAGAGCACTATGAAAACAAAAGAAAATATAAATATTCCATTTGATTACTGCATAATCTCTTCTAGAGATCATACATTATTTTAGGCAAAATAGACACCTGCCTCCTGAGAGACCCTGAGATTCCCTGGTAAGAATTATGGCGGTGCTGCATCTGCTCCAAATTATCAGTATCTTAACTAAGGATGCAAGAGTTGTCACTACATCAGCCACCTCCAGACAGCTCAGAAATATCAAAATAAGATAAATAAATACTAAAACATCAGGAGATTTTGCACACACAGCCTGAGTGCTATACAACCTGAAGAGCTGACTGGGAGGAGGAAAAAGAAGAGAGGAAGCGAAGCAGGGAAAAACACCCTCTGCTTTACTCTGTGGCAATGTCCAGCAGCAAAGAAAGAGACGAAATGCGTAAAACAAGGCTCAGCTACTGCAGCCATGGAGCGTTTGCCTCCTCTGTGCACCAAAGGGAGATACATGGGGTGGAAGTCCTGTGCTTGCAGCGAGAGATGAAAGAAGAGAGCACCCCCATCTCTTTGACAGCATTAATGAGGAAGATACCACAGAAGTGGAAGTTTCCAGATATCTTCTAGCTTCTTTCTCACTTACAAGATGATCTTGCCCAAAATACTCACTTTTGAATCACTGATGAAGTGGGACTGGCATGAGAACCCAGTCTATCGGACTGCACCGGGAGCCGCCCTCACAGGAGGAACAAATACTTACCTGAACAGGCAGGAATTGCTGTCTGAAGTCTAAGTAAGTAACACAAATATAAATTTATATTAAAGTAAATGTAACTTTATATTTTAATAAATAACTATTTCTCTCTTTTCTTTGTTCTCACTGCCAGGGAAGAAAACATGTCTTGTTTTATATCCCCAGATGGAGTTTATGGCTTTTTAGCAAAATCTTTCAGAAACAGGTAATAGCATAAATAATTAGAGAAAATTAGTCTCAAGGGAAAAAAATCAGTCTTAAAATTCAAATGAGACAACCCATTAATATTTACAGAAGGTATACGGAAAGCAGGGAAGGGATGAAGATTACAAGGGGAGACCAAATGCCCACACAACACTAGCTCTGTGCTGCAGAGCAGCAGCAGCTGCCCAGGCCCTGCAGGGCTGCCTCTGGGAGAGGGCGGGAGAATCAGAAACCAATAAACTGTTGCAATGATTTTATTTACACCTATTTACACCCTTCTGAGAATAAAAGCGGTAGAAGACTTCCTTTTCTAAGGATTTTCATGTCAGACTCGTACATTGCAGAATGCATTTTTTCTTCCAGAACAGACGAGCTAGAAGACAGAGGCAGCAAGCAATGTCTTTGCTGCTTGTTACACTTCTCACAAAAGACCACAGAAAAATCCCAAATTAAACTATTTTTTCACACAGTGGTATGTGCCTTAAGGCTAATAACTTGCTCAGATGCTAAAAAGGATGCAAACTTATTCTTTCTCTTCCATAATATTATTCTACAGCAAATATTGAACTCTTTCAAATGCATCATTTAATGGCAGACTCTAGCAGAAACAATGTATTTTACTAACAGTAAGTTTCTATTTTTGGATGGAAGTTTTATGGTTGGACAGTCACTATTTAGATGCTGAACATCACCTAACCTAATAAAAATCTGACTTAAAAAAAAGAAATAATATATAAAGAAATGAAGATATAAATTATCGAGGAATGTATTTGGCTTTAACTTTTGCCACTACTTGTTTGTGTCTTACTCAACTCTCAGTGCTAACAGAATAGCTCCACAGAACAATTATTGCCTAAATCATCCACAGCAAATTTACATCACGAGAATGAAAAGAATGTATTAAAAAAAAAATCGAAATATCTTTTAGAATGTCCCTAAAATAAAAAAATATTTTTTTTGATGACAAAGGCTAAAGATTTTGTTGCAATATTTTGGTTTGGGAGTTTCTAAACTTCTCAACAGAACTTACTTTAAATACAGACGAGTTTTTCTTTTCTTCTCCTTTTCAAGTGGAAAAACTACCAAACTAATATTCAAACATCACTGCCACTTGTTTAACCTCTTGTTTAAACGAGAAAAAAAAAAAAAAAACTTAGTTAAAAAGTTCACAAAGTATTATTTATTATATTTCTTTACAAATCCACTTTCCTACTCAAAATGTCTACAGGCAATTCAAGGCTTATTTTGTTTTCACAATACTCAAAGGTTTCAGATGTCCGTTGGCCATTAATTTATATGTGGTTTTAAAATTAAACTAAAACCATTCCTAACATTTTGCTAATTTTTTTTTAGCACAATGTGACATCTGCAATATTCGCTGAATGAGGCTTTTACTCCCTACTCCATTTCTGCAAATGTGATGAGTATTCTTCCTCCATTTCAAGGATTAATTTTGCAAATGACACTCTAAGCACTCCAAGCACAATGGAAAAAGTCAAAAATAAATCCTCCAAGTGCAAGGGGCCAGTGCAGATGTGTGCAAGTCCCAAATCCATTTTGGTCCCCTGCTGACAGCCTGATGTGCCCAACAGAAAAACGCCGCAGAGACCACCACAACGATAATAATTCTCTTCACCAGCTGGAAGGGCACTCAAGTTTATGCAATGCAGCTATTTTATTTTCATTGAAATTCAGTTGCATGGCCAGGAGGTCTGGGCAGAAGGCAGAAATTGTAAGCCACCCCCATCTCGAAGGAGATCAGCCCTCTAGCAAGGATATTGGGGGCTAAAAAAAATCCTCACAAAACTGCAAACCCGCAAGTGGTAAATTCTCCCGATTTCCAGCTGAGTGTTTATCCTGTATTGGTTCTTGTGCCAGTACGTCAGCTGTTCCTCCCAGTCTTCATCCTCCCAGAGTAAAGAAACAAGGCTCTGGAGTGAAAATATCAGACACCCGAGATCGCAAAGGCACAGAGCGAGCAGGACTACACCCGCTCAGTGCCCGCACACGGAACCAGTGCTGCTGAGACAAAGGCCCTGGTGCACAAGCAGGCAGGCTTCCTTAGCATCTATCTGGTGGTTCCTCATGATTTCATCACTAGTGCAGCCATTCCCTGCACACCAAGGAGCACGACATGCAGCTCCAGCAACAGGACTGGGCAGCTGGGACACGTGCTCGCTCTTTTTAATAAATGTCAGGTTTGTTTCTTTGGTTTGCTTTTGAATCCTTACTCACTGGGCACAAGAAGGTTCATTTACCATTCTGATACTCAGAAGAGATGTGCTATCAAGTTTCTCACTTCTCAGGCTCCCTCAGGCTCACTGAAGGAGCTGGAGCGAGGAGAAGGGACTGAAGGCAGAGCTCAGAGCCAGGGCTCAGTGCTATCAAAGATCATCCAGCAGCCTCAGGCAAAAACACCCCTAAGGTCAATGACATTCTCTTCCTATTTCCTGAAAGCAGATGGTGGAAAAGTTGGGAACAAATCGCCCTGCAGCACCCATCACCTCTTCTCTGACAACCCCCTAGATGGGTCTCAATGTGCAGGGCAGCATCAGTGCCCCAGAATCACCGTGCAAACTAGATTTGGGGAGATGTATTGCCGAATGGCATCAAGTGCATTAAGGAATCTGATTTCTTATTTATAGTAAATTTTATTTTGTAACTCTGTCAAAGTCACCAGCTCATCTTTCCAGCCTCCACCATCCATTCACAGAGGCTTTTTGGACAATACTTCTAATACAGGAACAAGCATATTGAATCAGGTCTGACAACATTTTGCTCAAATGTTTTGCTAGCAACACAAAAAATTGCTTTAAAGAGACGTAGGGTAAAAGGTTCCTTCCCTTTTCACAAGCACACTTCAAGACTGACTGTAAATCTTCGTATTTAGACACAAGCTGGTTCAAAATATTTTCTCCAAATTAAAATGTGGCAGTATTTACTGTTATCTAAAGGTATCTTTGCCATCCACGGAAAAATTCAGGGTCTCTAAGGTTTTTCTTCATTATTGTCATCACAGTGACTTACCAATAATTAGATGCAAGAAAACTAATTAATGCCAGTCAACATGGTTTTTTTTGAAAGAGGCTTTGTCACTTCAATATTCTTTTTTTTCCTTTAGGATAAAGTGGCTCAGGGGCTTAAAGACAGACTTGCTTGTCTAAAGCCATGTCTGCCATCTCATAAAGGTCTTGGTCCAATGCTGGTGTAAAAAAAAGTGAAATCCTTCTCTTTTCATGTATCTACTGGTCTAATTAAACATTTCTGATGGTAATTTTTTTTTTTTAATTTCCACCTCCTTCCTGAAGACTTTGAAGGAGAACAAAAGTAATCCTGCAGCTGAAAAGTAAGCCTTGTAATGTTAAATTAAAGAAGTTCAATCTATTCAGTTTGTAAGGGAAGGATGACAGGTGAACTGTCACTGAATTTATATGACTACACATGGAAAATGCTTAGAGGGAAATGACTTTCCAATCTTGCAAACAAAGGCATAAGATTCAATAGCTGTAAATAGAACTTACATGAATGAAACCTTAAAAAGATGAAATTTTCTGTCAGGAAGAGAAATTAAAGTTTGGAATAATTTACTGGAGGTGAATCCAGTAGGGGTGAGCGATGCTGCTGTGGCCTTGCAGCCATGCCCATGCCTGCCTTTGCACATGCCGACCCAGACCCTGGCCCGTGGGGTCCCCTGCCGGGTGACCGCTGGACTTGGGGTGATGCTGGCCACCACCACCAGCCCTGCCTGCGTGGGGACACCTACCGCACCGGCCTCCCTGCCAGCAGCCTGCCCCGCCTCCCCTCCAGCAAAAGTGCCTCCCAGGTGGTGCTCCATTTGTGACAAATGGTTGTCACCAGACCATAAGCACCATCATTTAGTAAAATCAAGTATTGTTACATGTTATTGCTATACATCTGCCTACACGGGTGTCATGGTTTTGGCTGGGATAGAGTTAATTTTCTTCGTAGAGGCTCACACAATGCTGTGTTTTGGATTTTTGATGAAAGTAGTGGTGATGGTTTTGGTTGTTGCAGAGCAGTGTTTACATAGAGCCAAGGACTTTTTTTGCTTCTCGTGCTGCCCAGCCAGCGAGGAGGCTGGGGGTGCACAAGGAGCTGGGAGGGGACACAGCCAGGGCAGGTGACCCAGACTGACCAAAGAGATATTCCACACCATATGGCGTCATGCTCAGCCATAAAAGCTGGGGTAAAGAAGGAGGAAGGGGGGACGTTGGGAGTGATGGCATATGTCTTCCCAAGAAACCATTACGTGTGATGAGCCCTGCTTCCTGGCAGTGGCTGAACACCTGCCTGCCCATGGGAAGCAGTGAAAGAATCTCTTGTTTTGCTTTGCTTGCGCGCGCTGCTTTTGCTTTACCTAGTAAACTGTCTTTATCTCAACCCATGAGTTCTGGCACTTTTACCTTTCTGATTCTCTCCCCATCCCACCTGGGGAGAGTGAGCGAGCGGCTGTGTGGCACTGAGCTGCCTACCGGGGCTAAACCACAACAAGGGGAGACACGGAAGGGAGATTAGAAAGGTGTTACCAAGCCCAGAGACTCTCAATATCCACAGTTACGACACAAACTACCCTTTATGGCAAAGGGCAAACGAAGGCAAAACCGAAAGCAAATAAAGGGCACTTTTGCTGAGGAAATTCTTTGCTGAAGCAGGCTACTTGCACAAGTTTCTGTCACACAGCCCTGAAGCAAAGACCTCCCATCCCACCCTCCTCTGACCTCCCATGGTGTTTGAGAACATCCAGTCTCTGGCAGCAGTCTGCATGCATTGTCCGAGCAGCTTCCCATATTTTGCCCAGCACATTCACCTGACTTCTGGAGTGCCCCCACGTTCTCGCACAGAAAGGAGCTTGGTTTCTTCAGTCAGTGGTTCCTGGTCTTCTTTCATCACACAAGACACACTGAACGCAGCGGGAATTAGAAAGGTCCAAAGCAAAACACATGCGCTTTCTGGTCCAGAAAATATTTTTAGTTAGAGGACAGCTAACAAGCTGTGCAGAAATTCAGGACCCACCTGTAACCTAGCCCAAAGCTTCTCAGCTCTTCCATACACAGAGTTCAGTTCTCTGAGATTTGTCACCATCCAGCCGCTGCTTCCTCTGTACTTCGCCTCTCAGCAGCCCAAAGCATGCCGTATTTCACACTGCTGCAGGTACTCTGTACCCCACACCTGCCTCCCAGCGGTGGCACTTTTTGGAAATCAAAGTTATGTGATGCAGTAGGCAGTGAAAACACGATAATATGCAAACTATACTGTCTAGCAGAGATGCAGTATAAACATTTTTTTGTGACAAGTACTATGAGAGAAAAATTAATATAGTGCCCAATTTGGGGGGTATTTTAGTTCCTTGAAACACACACACCCCTAAAAATGCAATTATAAAAAGCCCTAGAACCACTGATAATCACTCCTGAAATCACACTTAAAAATTGAGTATCCTCAGTGCTCCCAATACAAACTGGTTGCTCGAAAAAACTTTACCACAGTAAAAAAAACATGCACTTTTCAAAACAATCCCGGTGTGTACTCTGCACGTCACTGGCAATCCACTACTGATACATCACAGCGGTCCTCCTCTTTACACAGCATACAGGCTAGACACTCTGCAGGTCATACAGCAGCACTAATCACAACGGCTCTGGCTATCTAAAACTCAAATACTCAAATTGATTTGACTCAAATTGAATACTCAATACTTCAAATACTAGAAACTCTGAGAGCTGCTCATTATGAACCCTTGCATGCCCAACAGGACTATTTCACAACCGTTCATGGACCAGCAGTTCTGGTTATGAACACCAAAAACAGCTTTCTTTTAGTCCTACAGATATAATGTTTCACAAAACTATGATTTCTGGTGCCAAAAATTACATTTGGTTCCTGATTCTTTATATCATTATTACTAGAGAATTATTCCATGTGACATATTTATATATGCAAATGGCTTAACATAGCATAATCTAAATAAGTAAAACAAGCTAGAAAAATAAAAAATATATCCTTTTAAGTCCCACTCTTCTTTGTATGATTTATCAGTAAAGTACCTCTCTCATTTCCCAACCTGCCAGTATAAAAATAGAAGGAAAAGAGATGGAGAAAAACACCACAATCTTCAATCACAACTAACAAGATAACACTGATCAGGAATTTTCAGGTTATGGCTGGTAGGACATATGATAAGATTTATAAAAGCAGCTTTAAATTAACTGCAGAATCCCTTCCTCTGAACGCCCATGAAAAAATTCAAATTCCTCACAGGAGAGAACAGGTTGTGCAGTTTTAGGAGGTTTTTTTGTTTCTGAAAAATGTATGTAATTGAAAATTGGGTTTATCAGAGTAAAGCAAGCATCAACCTTAGCTACGGGATGGCTGCTGCAGTTCCGTAGTGCCCCCTTCCCCTGGGAGCCAGCAGTCACAGCTGCCAGTGAGATGCTGTCAAAAACCCAGTGCCATTCCTACCGGGAGTACAACTAAAAATACCAGTCCAAATTAGCAGTGTGCAGTGACAGTCATTAAGCACCTTAACACCTTCCTGCCAGAAAACATGCAGAGAAATAATATTCCCATGTATCTTTATGAAGCCCACCACAATAGCTCAACATATTTTTAGACTACTGCTGCAAAATCAACCTGATGGTGAGAGTACTAAAAGGAGCCTATTACAGAAAAGTTTCTCTGTCCTTTCATATATCCATGGAATAGCTACAAGTGACATATTTAAGTGTATCCACTTTAACAGAATACCCAATATCTTTTAGAAAATATGAGGTCTGGAAGACACTAAAGTCAGTTGCACTCTCTTCAACTCCCCACACTCTTTTTCTTCCTATTACCAAGAGATGCTATTAAAAACATAAAATGCATACTGTATTCATGAAGTTGCTTATATTTCCTTCCACTGCTGCACCTGTTCCTGTATTACTGCTTATTTTTAACTTTTAAAACCCAAATCTGCATATATGACAATAACTACATTTTTAATAATAGGAGTCAGCGCAGGTGTCTGACTCTGAACTGCTGAGGACAGCTTCTGTCCCGTAACTGATGTTATCAGTGACACTGTTTCGCCTTAACAGCTCGTTGTTTTTGCTTTTTTCCCCCCAAGCCCATGTCTGTCAAGAGATACACTCGTACAGGAATGGGGCAGCTTTGGCTTTTGCTAGCACCAAAGATTTTGCTGGTTGGCAAGGAAGAAGGGAAAGGCTGTCCACAGGAGCTCTAACTGTTGGAAAACAGAGGCAATAAAGCCAGCACTGCAACTGCTAACCTGCCCCACGTTTTATGTCACTTCTGTTGGTTACTGCTGTTCGTTACCTGACTGCCATAGCTGTGCTTGTTCCTGGGCTTGTCATGGTCATCTCTGCCTTACCTCGCCCCTTCCACTTCCATAAAGGGGGCATGAATCTTGAGAGCCCCCACAAAGATCATTAGTAATATCAGTAATATTACCTCGCCCATGAAATATCCCTTTATTTCATGGAATCACAGGGTGGCTGAGGCTGGCAGGGACCTCTGGAGCCACGTGGTCCCACTCCTGCTCAAGCAGGGACGCCCAGAGCAGGGTGCCCAGCACCATGTCCAGGCGGCTTCTGAAGATCCCAAGGAGGAGACCCCACAGCCTCTGGGCAGCCTGTGCCCGTGCTCCGTCACCTGCAGAGTGCAGAAGTGCTTCTGTTGTTTTGATGTCATTGTACATTAAACTTGCTTTAGCCTGAGCTACTGCTGGCCTCTGGCACAGGCATTCCCACCCTCCCTTCTGCATTACCAATGACAACTTACGGGTTCGCAGCAGAAAACTGAACAGTAGCAAATCCCTTGCACACTAAACTGCCCTCTCCTCTAGTCATCCTGTTCCTGCTGCTCTGCTGCCTATCAGCAACAATTACTCAGATAGAAACAGAAATTAATTTTAAAACCTCAAATAAAAGTATCAAAAACTTCAGTTCCCCTTCAAAAAGAAATTAAACTCTTTGCAGGTACAACAGCTGCCACCTTGGAAGAGGCTTCCCAGGGAAGTGGTTGATGCCCCGTGCCTGTCAGTGTTCAAGAGGCATTTGGACAATGCCCTCATTAATATGCTTTAACCTGTGGTTAGCCCTGAAGGGGTCAGGCAGTTGGACTTGGTGATCTTCGTAGGTCCCTTCCAGCTGAACCATTCTATTCTACTATTCTACCTCCAAGTACTGTCTGGTTCCATACGTTTTATGACAAAATGATAACTGTGAAACTATTTTGTGTCATTTTCTCTTTTCCTTCTTTTTCTCCAGATCCTACAGCTCGGAACTACCTAACGTTCAAGAGAGATGGGAAAAGGAAGGGAGGAACTATTATGCTTGGTCCCTGCTCTTTATGTCGGGGTTTAGTGGAACATCACCTCTCACAACACTCCTCGGATGAGGCTTTGCAAGGCTTTGACAAACTGTTTCACTGGCAGAGCCACAGGCTGGCTGTGCTGAAGCTGCCTCCATCCCCCAGCTCCTTCTCCCCTCACCAAGGCAGGGCAAAAGGACCTTTTTCCTCCTGCAGAGGAAATCTTGCACTGATTTAGTGACGAATTTTCATGCATAAGGCATTCTAAATTCAGGCGCTCTCTGTGCCGAGACTGGTGATAAAGGCTGTGCTTTAGCTGCAGCAGAAATGCTAATCAAGATGTTGCGATACAGCTGGAGATGGTGGCATTAAGACAAAAGGGATGACATAGTTACTTTCCTTCACACACCATCAATAAACTGCAATCTAATTTAAAGTGACATTTTTATAGTTCTTGCAGAAACATGAAAATTAGAGGGTCTACTTGTTTAATAAAATATGACGGGTTTTTACTTTGACATTTTTCTTTTTTATATTCTTATTAGAAATAATTAGAAATATAATTAACAATTGATGATCGGACTGAACGTTTCTGATGAAGCCATTACTGTCCATGAATAAAACAGGCTTTCCCATCAGTGCTCCAAAAGTAAATTTAAGGCAAAAACCCTAGACAGGATTCTCAGCAAGTTCAAATTGAAGTTGTTCTTGTTTATAATGGGGTGGTGTTGACTTACACGACCAGCACTGGCCGTACACCTTCTGGGTGCAATGCTCGGAGTTCAGCTCTCCCGCACTCTAAAATGCCGTGTGAGCGTCTTGTACTTTGTGGTTAAAAAGGAACCTCCAATGTTAAAAATACTTCACAGTATCTGAATTGATTCTGAAGTTCTGTGTCTACCCAAAGTGAAAGCTATCTGTCACTTATTGCACATATAAATCAAGATCTAAATAACTAGGCATTTTAATTAAAAAAAAAAAAAGACAACAGCAGCAGAACAATAGCTGTACTATGTAACAACCAATTGTCTTGAGTATGTAATCAAAATAATTATGATGACAGCAAAGTCTCAAGTCTGAGTTTAACAAAATACTACTAGTTTTTGATCCAGTTACTGGTTTGTGGTAGTTCAGGATGTCTTCAGGTCAAATGAAGTCCAACTAGCCAGAACAATATAGTCAACACAAACTGCCAGCAAATACCCTTTTCCAGAATATCACTGCCCCCACCTTTTCATACCTGAATTATTTTCCAAAAGGAATATCAATCAAACAGCAAATCTAATTTGAGAAGAAAAAAAGAGAGCAGATTATGGTACTGTTTCTCTGTTATTCAGAACAAGAAAGAAGCTTAAATAGGCATGGAAACAATTCGCCGATGCTTTTATATTGTTTTGGAGGAAAAAACTAGTCTTTTGATCACAAGTATTACAGCACTCACTCAGAAACACTCACTTGCAGTTAGGAATTTGGAACGTAAGTTTTAATAACTGAAGTATACAGAAGTGAGCTTGAGACTGTCAAGGCAAATGGAGGATGAATCAGTAAGGATAGCCACTGCTCCGTGCCCTTCGTTCCTGATATCGCCAACCTGCCCAAGCTGAATAACTGAGATGTCTTCTGCTCTGCTCCATTTGGACAAGGAAGGGTGCAACAAGGGTTGCTCACCCCTCATTTGGCTGAGGGTAGGAGGCTTCACACGTGGAGGTCCACGATCATCCCTGCAATGCAATGAGACTCTGGCCAGGACAATTCCCCCACCCACTCAAAATCTGTCCCAGGCACCACAAACTAAAGGGGAGGAGAGAGAACTTCTTCTTTACAAGAAGAAAATGTCTGAAGGAGAGCTGGCATGGACTATTGCATGTGTCTCATCCATCTCCAGTCACAACTCAGTTACTGAACCACTTGATTTGCCACCACAGCAGCAGAAATGCATCACAAGGTCCAACAGGCATACTGGAGTAATCCCTAGCTTCCCATGGAATACCTTCAGGAAAACTGGCCTCAGAGCCTACAGACTATGTATCATAAGAAATTAAGTTATGGATTTATAGGCCATTTTAGCTTTTTGGTCTATTAAACTTCTGCAGATATAGGGAACAGTAAATTCTGATTCAATAAATAAGCCAGCTACCTGCAGTGTGGAACAACTAAAATTCTGGAGTTTTGCACAGCTGCCCTGCTTATTATTGTTGTTGTTGCTATTATTATTACTAGTATTATTATTATTATTTCCCAGGGCCAATGATCACGTAACCCTGAGGGCAGAACCAAGCAACACTGGAACAGGCATCAGGTGCTGATTTCTTTAGAATGCAAGAACATTTTAACCTGCATGAAGCCCATGTCATCACATTCAGGTGACAAAAACGTTTCAAAGAAAAGGCAATACTGATACGTCCTATCACTGAGTCACTCATGGTTTCGCAGCTAGAGACCTCAAACACACAGCCTTACTCCAAAGAAATAAATTTTCCTGAGTAACGTTAGGATCACTTACCTACTTTTATTTATTTACTTTTTTTAATAGCTTTACGCCTATAAAACCTCTGGTTTATCACAGGCAAGGACGATGACCATGACCAGCTTCCTTCAGTATCTGTATTGAAACCTAGGAGGTACGCTCAGCACACATGATGCTACACAACTACTTCTACATAACACTTTCATGCTGGTCTGCTTTGGAAGGAAACTTTTACTGTGTTCCTACAAAGGTAACAATGAACAACAGGCACTTATACGACAAGTTCAAATACCAATAATCAATCTGCTCGCGAAACCAAACTAGCAATATTTGCTTAATCTCAGATTATCGACGCTGCTGCCTGGATCTCCAAACGTTCGATCTACCCAGCAGAAGCTCTGTTTGCATTTTGTGACTTCGCTCAGCCATCTCAGTCTGCACCATGGCATGCCTGACACCTAAGGAAAAAACAGTGTACCACTATCATTCATTTGCCTTCCTACAGTGATTACACGAACTGTGGTTGGTCCCTTCACAGTCAGAGTGATGATACTATGTGGTCACCAGACCACTTCTTGCAATACCACCACTATTTGAGGACATCATTCCTAACTGTAAATACAAACTTTGTCATTTTGTGAAGTGGTGACAAAGCCCAGGACACAAACCATATTGATTTTTCTTGTGTTTATCTGTCTCTCTAGAGCTCTGCAATACCCTAGGGACTCTGATATCACTTTCTAACAGTGCATTTTTCCTGTTTTCCACTGAATTAAATGTCAGCAGATGACAACTTATGCTTTGTTGCCATTCTGTAATTTAACAGTACTAAACGAGCAATGCATAATCTTTTTGCACTAGCTCTGTATTATTTTAACGTCTTTTTCTGCCATCTTACTAGGTTGAAGATCAAAAGCATAAATGGTAAACCTGTTATAAGCATGTATTTCACTGTTAACCACTTGGTTCAGCAACTTTGTAAAGCTGACAGGTAAAATGTATTTAAGAATCAAAAATTTGGGATACATGGTTAACTACTCAAACTTAAGGTTTTTTAGCAAAATTATCTCAGGAAAATATGAATAAACAGTCCAGCAAATTAGATATTATTCCCATCAATGTAAACAAATCTCTACCTATCTTCTTGTACAATACCAACTTCTTTATCCCGTGCCACCACCTCCTCTGTTTTATTGGGTCTGTACCTCTGATGTGCAGAAACAGCCATTGAGTTGGTTCAACATCCCTGGTCACTTGAAGCTTCAGTAACCCAGCTCTGTTATCGCCTATTCTTTTCAGTCTCTAAACCCATCTATGCTGTATTTCCAGAGGGACTTCAGGAATATTTTCACACAGACTAGGAGAGCCATAGCAGCTTTAAAGAGCAGTTACGTTGCCTCCAGTGGTCTTTCAACCACTGTTTCCTCACTTTGTTCAGGGGGGTGCAGGCTGCTTCTGGAGGACCCCCACAGCGCTCCAGGCCAGCGGCTGTGCTGGCATCAGGCCCCAAGGCTAGGAAAGAACCCATGGTGTGACCAGGGAAGGTGATGCTCAGGAGGTGACTGTGGAGTTAAACTGGTCTCAACCTGTCTGGGGGTCAAAATCCCAGACTAGTTTCTTCCATGCTGGAAAAGGCAAGGCACCTTAAGGCTAAGAGTTTCAATATACTCAGATTTTATCTGGGCAAAACAAGAAACGGAAGGATTTGATAATCATATCTCATACCTCAATAGACAGCTGCATGGTAAATTAATGATAATTCAGTACTGCTAGTGATTTCTGCCCAAGCTACTGCAGAATTTTAGCCAGTTCATATTCCATTAAGGCTAGAGGAGGGCTTGTTTTAGCACTTGCTAATATTATCCCGGACTCCAGCAAGTGAATATAATCTTTCCTTACCAAAGTCTGCAAATTAAAGAACAAATTCAGTTATTTATTAAAAATAACTGTTTTTAAAAAGTGGATGGAAAAATTAGAGGATTAGCAAAATCAAAAATCAAGGTAGAGTAATTTGCTGCCTGTTTTCAACTTAAAGGAATAAATGGGCCTGGAACAGGGTTTGCGACAAGCAGCTCAAGACAACTTTCCTGTTATCAAGTGACTGAAGACATCTCATACACATGCAAGCTCCTATTTCAATTCACCTTTGGAAGAATTTAATGAAAATAAGCATAGCTTGGCAGAAATAGCGTACACATTTCAGCATTATTGAATATCCTAGCAGTTTACAGAGTCTGTTCTAGATCTTGAGAAACTCTGAGATTTAGGCCCAAAAAGCAAGAAAAGGAAACTTTTAATACTTACATGGAACCACAAACCTCAAATGCTAATGTCTGCAATGAAACAGAAGATTCAATGGCTAAAAATGTAAATGTCTGCTAGTAAGCCCCATGCCTTAAGACCATATCAAGGCACTGTCAAATCACAGAAAATCACGTATGCACAAAGTTGTCACCCGTCACCTCGGATATTCATTTGTATTTACTGGAGCTTCATCTCTTGTGCAATGAGTGACTCAGGCTGCTCCAGGATCTAGCATCTTCCACAGTAATGGGTTCACTAAAGCTGTAGCACTGCTCTCAGCTTCTGCTCAGCTGTTGGCCGGAGGTTACAAACTGTACTGTTTATTGAGCTTCATTAAGACTGCTGTCACGTAGAATCAGCTTAGCTTGCCTTTAAGAAAATATTATAGAACTGCCTAAATGTGCAATTCCCTTTGAAGTTGGAACACTTAAGTTAGAACACTGTAACTTCTTCCAGTGATTCTAATAAATTATACTCTATGACTTATTAATAAAAGGTCACATATGTTTGTTGTTTTAAAACCTGTTTCCAAGAAAGGTAATAATTGTGCCAAAATAATTTGAAGTCAACTTCCAGTTAATATAGGAACACAATTAGCTCCTTTGTCTAAGGAACAAAAACCAACCCCGATCATGCACGAGCTGCAAATGCACCATATGCGTCCATACCTTTGGCAAAAAAAAAACAAAGAACTATTTTAAATTTCATATTCAATGTCCAATTCATTGCCCAGAATATTTATTGAACTGTTATCTCACATACTATAAAGCAGAGACAAAGTGGGTTCTGCATGAATGCTATTAAATCTCCTCATGGTGCCATTACAACTGGTACCCTTATTGTAGAACAAGAACTTTGCAGTTTGTGATATATTGTACAGTAATTAATATAACAAGCCTGTGATACATCATCATAGTGTTCCTGCTCCAGAAGTGGGGCTGGCTTCTGGGAGATATGGAGGAAAAAAAAAGCTTCCTCTAATACGTTTGTACATTCCCTTAGAATTATTTTATATATTCATACAGAAAGAAAGTCTTAGAAAAGGAAGATAACAGAAAGGGGCATTTAAGCAATTGCTATAAAGATGGAACACGGTAACAGTTTTAAGTGGCAGAGGGACAAACTTAATAATCCTTTCCATGCCTTTCTGCTATCATAAATGTGATAAAGAACACACGAGGAAGAATGAGCTCAAGCTAAAAGAAGGAGATAATTCCTAACACATCAATTAGTAAAGAAATCACCGAGGCATCAAACCTGCTCCTGCTAACACCAGCAGCAAAATTCTCAGCAATTTTGCAGGATGACATACAGTACATAAAAATTAGGAACATCTTTATCAAATTAGATGTCCCAGCAGTTTCCTCTCAGAATCTGGGTTTTTCACCTCCAGTCATTCCTTTTTTAAAAAATATTCCATGAACGTTCCCCTACACAGAAGACTGAGTGCCACCCCTGTATTGCACAAAAGCTTTTGGGACTTAGCATTAAGCTCGTGTAACTCTGAAAATGAGAATCTAATACTACGACCAGAAAGCCCACTGTCAACTCAGGGTAACTATTAAAATGCACAGAGTGATGCATGTGAAGCAAGGGTGGGGGCTATATATACAGTACATATATTCAGTATTCTCTGGCTGTAATCACTGAGAAGCATTAATATATCCTCATGGATCAAAATCCTTTCCTGTGTATCACCTCCGTAACTTGCCGATCTGCCTTCTTCACATTCCCCTTTCAAATTCTCTTCAGTTTATCAATTTTCATGCCCTATCCTATACCTTCCAGGGGATTACTCAAAACTGCTTTCTGATGAATGTCCCTCANATTTTGCATACAAAATATTTTATGGCTTCTATATTTTGTATGTGAGTATTTTAAGCCCTGGTATAAAATGTGAGGAAGGCTGCAGAATTTCTCTGTTAGCTGGCTCACAGGAGAAAATGCAGTTCTTTCTCTCCTTATTCTCCTTTGCTTTTTTTCTGTTATACAGTGAATTTAAGACCCAATAGCAATGCATCAAGCATTAAGCTCTTCCGAAGTGACATTACATTTAATCTAGTAATTTTCTCACTGCTTGAATGTAGTTTCATTATGGTTCATAGCTCTAAATCATACTCTCAAAGTAACCACTTGTTTGCAACCATCAAATAACCAGATCAATTCAAGTATCCTTTCACCAGCTGAGAATTTTCATGCTTAAAAGTTCAACGTGAGAAAAGAAAACAGGAACCTAGAGCAAGAAGTGAGTCCAGCACGACTTATCATGCTACCCCAGCAGGCCAAAGGGAGCCGTACGACAATGAATGACAGACCTCTCAGCACAACATTTGATATAGCGATACCAAGCTTGTCTTTTTCCTTTTTCTGTTTGAAAATGTATGCAAATTTTCTTTTCAAGTCTCTATCACTCTGATCATTTTAAGTGAACAGTAATCTGACACTCTGTTTCAAAGCATGTTTGGAATAGTCTTAAAAGTCTAGGCTCTCCCTTTCTTTTGCAATATATCAGAAGTGGCTATTATGATACCTCGAGAGTTTAAAAGCCGCAAAAGAAATGAAGAAGAATGGGACAATCCCACTCAGCCTCATGGTATCATTGATCCACTTAGACATGTAAAAACAACACATTAAAAGAATTGGCATTTTAAGAACAAATAGATAATAGAGATGCAGTAACCTGTGATAAAGTAGCACTTCAGCATTGAAAACCTGAACTCACGCTTTGCATTAGCACAACGAAGCAAACATTTAACTACTGTTTAATGACATAACAAAAATAATTAGGGGAAAAAAACAAAACCTACTCTCCTAGCAGACAAAGTAGTTTTATGTCAAAATTAAAAGGCACACCCTCTGCATGACCCAAGAGAAACTAGAACAAAAGACAGAGGCAATAATAACAACAGATCATAATTTTTGTGAGTGAATTTTAGTTTAATTGTACATAAACATCACACAGAAATACGAATTATTATGTCTTGACTGTGGTCCATTGTTATGGAAGATGAAATGCCAGCTGATGTGATTCATTAGACCTTCACTTAATACACTTTTCCTTCACTGCAGAAATGTGAAGTGGATGGAGCAGTGGACTCTAGCTGTGGTGTCTGCACTCTCCTCTTTGCTTGGCCATGACCTTAGAAATAACCTTGGCAGAAGCCAACACTTATAGAATCATACTTCACTGTATTCCTACTTTTGTTTTAGCATGAGTCGTGTGTCCAGAGTTAGTCCCATCACACACAGGGAATTAAAACACTACATAAAACAGCATAGAAATCCAGGCTGAGAACAGGGGTCCCGTTACTGATAAGTGGCCAGCACTAATGAGCAGAACCCAAGGGAAGTTTCCTCCAGACCGTAGTCAGCCAGCAGTTTCATTCCCTGAGCAATGAGTATTTAAGACAAATTCCTTAAAAAAAAATAAAAAATAAAAAAATCCCATCTTAACAAAATTGTGTTTAATTATTGCTGAGTGAATGCAAAACCCTTTTTGAACTCACTAGTCCTTTTGCCTCTGGCATCAGCTCCACAAATCAGTTACTGCTTGTGTTAAAAAAAAAATGCATATATTTCTGGTAGGCATAATCATCACCTTTGAAATTCTTTTAAATGAATGTTTTGCCTTACATAATATAGTCTGAATGTTAAATTATTTTTTCAAATGCGGTTCACTGTTTTCTGTACCTTATCCTTTTCCTGCTGTTCCATTTCCTAGTGACTCAAACAAACGTATCACTGTCGACATTCCCCACTGAACTCCTCTACATCGTGAACATCAAGAACCAGCATGACTTCACTTTCCCTGTACAGACATAGGTCAGCTATCTCAACCAACCTCAACCATTCTGTGATTCTGTGATCTCAACTGGCATTGAAAATCAGACCCTGGCAACAAAATATTCATTAACCAGATGTGCATTGTTATATATTGACATAGCTGATTGGACAGGGAGCAGAAGATTAGACAGACAGCTGTTTCGGAAACCTGAACACTGGGTAAGGATCATCCACATTAAAGAATTATTGTGAAATTAATGCAAATACAGCTTACATGCAACCAGGCACACATTCCCATATCACATGACAGGCAATATCACTGATATTACCCTGAGCATATGAGTGAGTATATGAAGGGCAATCTTAATTAATTAGTGACCTATATTGTAATTTGTCTTGAAATTGAAATCATCTGTTCTTAATACTACTGATTGAAATTAGATTGCCTCTGGAAACAGGGAAAACAAGGTTCTAATGAAATAACTGGCTCTTTTTCGCATATTATCGTATCAGCTCTTTCACACTGGATTTTTTTTTTTCCATTCCAACTAAAACACCACTTACTTTGAACCATAAAATAGTGTAAAGTTCACATTATTGAGAAACGGCTACAGACAGGAGACAAATTTAAGAACAGGAAAAGCCTAATGGGAAGATTAATCTCATGCTCACTGAAAAAAAAGAAAGAACAGACACAGTTTTGAGAGTGTAACTTTAAAGTTTTGGTTCAGTAAAAAGCGTTCTCACTAAACCAAGGACAAGCAGTATCTAGTAAACTTATTACAAAATTATTCAAAGTGTCAGTGGAAATAGCTTCAGCAGCTTGGGATAGGCAGAGACAATTTAAGAGAGCCTTATCCTGTCAGGTGCTAAGCAACTCCTTAATTCCTGCTTTTCTCAGATAAGGTATGAAGAAATACCTCGCAGGATGATTTCTTAAGCAGCATCCCAGATACAGACTTTGCAATTCTGACCCTTGGAAGCACTGCACCCACTTATTGTTGCCTATAACAAAACAAAGTCAAAATGTCAATCACAAAACTTGCTTGTAAGGCTAATTACAGGAATGTTTTCTTCAGAATGAGCAGTGTTGCCCTGAGCTGTGCTACCTTTACACTCAAGTGAATTGATGCACAGGTGCATTTATTGGCTGAAAACAAGCAAGGTAGACAAAGAAATTGAGAGATGTTTTCGTTCAATTACTCTGTCAGCTTCATGTTG
Organism: Chauna torquata; assembly: GCA_013399475.1. NCBI lineage: Eukaryota > Metazoa > Chordata > Aves > Anseriformes > Anhimidae > Chauna > Chauna torquata. The sequence continues at coordinate 111,690 of VXAL01010529.1, read as the reverse complement.
TAAATGCAGCAACGTCAGATGTAAAACTGAAAAACAGAAAACATATGAGAAAAACAGAGCCCGAGAGAATCGCCTGCAAAGAGTGCTATTGCGGCTGCACAGCCAGAGGCGCCCTGCAGGCCCCCTGGTGCGGGTTTCTGGTTGTGTTCCCCCATCCAAGGGTTGCACTGCAGTGGTACCATGTGACACTAAGGCAACTACGGCATTTCTAGCGCAACCTTGACTGAAGAGATATCAAGGGTGTTTTTAGAATTATCGGAACAGTTTGAAGTTCCTTTCAAATGAGAGATCAATCATATTTTGATAGAATTGATAAAGCTTTATAAACAAATGAGATAATCAATAGAGAAGATCTTTCAATGTTCAAGAGGCTGGAACCCCTGGGCTACAAGGAATATGGTTCCTTGGGCCTAAAAAACCCTGGAGAATTACCTACTGAAACTTCAGGTCCAGCCAGCCCTTGCCTTTCTACAATACGCTAACAGCTGTCCTCTTTCTTAAAAGAAAAAAAACAAAACTTACTTTTCCCTCTTTGGAAAACAAATTCATAGTTCCTGCAAAGGGAGACAGGAATGAGGAGAGACAGCTGCAATGTACACAAAATACACTTTTTAAACTATCATGTTTTGAATCCTACCTCAATAAGAATGAAAACCACAAAATGATTTAAGGTAGCATTTGCGTTCTTTAAAAAAACGAAAAATGTCAAAAAAAAAAAAAAAACCACAACTAAGAGAAACAGTCTGAAAACTTTTGGGGCCTTCAGCATTGACCTGGAGCATAAAATGTACTGAGTAAATTTTGGCAGCCTTCTTGCCTCTGCTCTTCTTCCTTCTCTGACCACCTTCTCCTTCACTCCACAGTCTAGTATTGAGTTTTCCTTTTCCTATTTTTGTTTCAATTTGATTTTCTACACTTAAATACTTTAGAAGAAACTAAAATGATGATGTAACACACTTGGATAGTTTTCCTCATATTACAAACATTTTAATTTCTGTCATGCTACCTCTTTCCTTAATCTATAATCCAGAATCTATTCATTTTCCTACAGCCAAACTGTTTCTCTGTACATATGTAGCTTCATTTTTTCTCATCACTCTCCCCTGTTTTCATTCATTCTCATACTCCCACCACTCCTTTCACTTCTCACCTTTATATATTCATTTATGTCTCCTCCCTTTATACATTCAATCTTTTTCTTGGCCCTCTTTATTTACCATAATTTGCACAGAAAGAAAAAAAAAAGGGAAAGCAAGGAAAGCAGAGCATTTATAACCAACTAAATAAATGTCTTCAGAAAGGAGTTATAAAAGAAAACTTTATGGACTTTTCATCACAAACAAATTGGGAAGAAAATTGCATCTGCAGGCCTGTGTAACACTGGTACAAGATGCAGCTCCGGCTGAACGCACCCTGACTTCCTGAAGGACCTTCGGGACGGACATGGCCAACGGTGATGTCCAGGAGCCCCATGCTAGCAAGATGTACCATCCACGCTACAGAAAACGTCTGTCATTATTTCCATCTTGTAGATCTTTAGAAGTGTACTGGGTCTGGCCAGGATAGAGTTAACTTCCCCACAGCAGCCCACACAGCGCTGTGCTCTGCACTTGCAGCTAGACCAGCACTGATACCACACCAGTGCTGTGTCTACTGCTGAGCAGCGCTGGCACAGCACCCAGACCCTCCAAACCCCCCAAACCCAGTGGGCTGGGGGTGAGCAGCAGTTGGGAGGGGACATCACCAGGGCAGCTGACCTGAACCGACCAAAGGGATATCCCATACCATGTGGTGTCACACTCAGNTTATCCTTATCTCTACCCATGAGGTTTTTTTTTTCTTTCCATCATACTTTCTTTTTCCTGTCCTTTTTTTTGAGGAGGGTGAGTGAGAGAGTGGCTGTGGTAGAGTTTAGCTGCCCAGCAGGGTAAAACCACCACAAGAAGCAACAGACTGCACAAGGACAATGAGAGAAAGAAGTCTGAGCCAGAGCACGAGATCTAGCATCTTTATCAAATACCAAATTAAAGGTGGGTATTCAATGGCTCTATCTACCCGGTAAAATTTGTTACACGTTTGGCAAAACTACCTGGCCTGAAGAGCACTTCAGGTGCGAACAAGTCATAAATCTGCAGATTTTTAGCACCACAGAACGCAGCCCTACCCACATTTAATGAACAAGTGGAAGGACATATTTTACCCTTGAATGCACCGACGCAACTTCTGTTGAAGCTAATGGACTACTCACGGTGATAACTGCTGCTTTTCATAATTACAAGCTGAGGTAGCTGGGGACCTGAGACGAGACTCTACATTGGTGCAACACCCCATAGATACCATATTAAGTGACATACTTACTGGCACTTCCAGGGATTGTCCATGGTCTAGGTGGGAGCATGGGGCTTTGGGCAAATGATTTACCTTCGCTGTGCTTTGTCAGCTACCTCTAAAACACAGCAGCTTACATTGTGAAAGGCCGAGAACAAAATACATCAAAAGCTTTGAGAAATAGCTATTCAGCAGTAACTGAACTGTATTTGTAGCTACTGTACCTGTGATTATTCCTGAATCCTGCAGCTCACCTTCCTGAAGCTGAATATTGCTTGTATTGGTGTATTGGTGTATTGTATTGTAGTATTGGTGATAGGATGACGGTTGGACTAGATGATCTTGAAGGTCCTTTCCAACCTTGTGATTCTGTGATTGCCTTTCCTTCTTTACGTCTACGACACATTCAGAGAGGGCACCTCTCTCCTCTTTGCTTTCCTAGTTACTGAAGCAACTATTACCCAATTGCTACACGTACAAAGAAGGGGCAAGGGTGTTGCCTCTTTTTAAATGGCATTACAAACGAAACTATATACTTCAGCAGGAAAGAAAACACAAACAGTGCACTAAACAAGTATTAGGATACATTTAATTTAGCAGAGAAGATCCCAAATACTTGACAGTAGAAATGAGTCTTTTATTAAGAAACAATCTAGGTAATGCAATTTTAAACATATATATATATCTCCCTGTATCACTGCTTTAACTAAAATGAAAAGTTTCTAAGTCAAAAGGGCTCAGCTCTTTCTCCTCTCCCTCAGAAGACCTACATACAGATACCTCTGGGGAGAGAACAGCAGTGCCTGAAACCCGGCTCTGATCTCCCTTCCACTGAGATGAAGCCCTTGTAGCACCACCAGGTTCAATGGATTACACCTCCCGTATAATGACAGGAGACCACAGAGATCTCTCTGTAGGCAGGAATAGATATTACTGCAAAGAAACACATCAAGTTGCTGGAGATTCGTGAGACTAATCTTGCAGTAAGTCACAGGCCATCTGCCTTTACATACATAAACCCAAGAGGTTTTCAAAAAGCGATTACAACATATAATTAAACTCATTTGCAGACATTACAAGTAAGGCCAGTTGATCTCGTAACCACACTAACATCTCAAAACATGACTTCGCTCAGCAACTCCAGGCTGACTGCCTCCAGCTGACACCACAAGCAGCAATGACCATCTGAGAAATCCTTAATCACAACACTCACGGAAATTATGTTCGATCCACTGGTCAAGGCCAATTTTTTTCCTTACAAAACATACATAAGACAATCAAAAGGACAATTTACTTTGGCTACTAAGTAGTAGTATCTGCAACAACTTGCTGCAATAGTAGAACAACGCTTGAGTATCTTCTCGTCTAGGTTACAGTGCTGTTCAAAATAGATCCTGAACAGCATTCACTTCCTTTTGGTTGCAGTGAATAGTTTGAAGGCTGAAATTACATTCTCTGTCAATCACTAGAAGACAGACATAGGGACAGACTATTGAAAAATTTCACAGTGTCCTTTTGGCTGCCTTCCAGTCCCATTTCCAAGTTGCTGCTATTCTATTTAATGTAACTGGAGTCTACCCTTAGGATGATTATCTTTCTTCCTGACAGTTTTTGTTCTTTTTTAAGGCAAGAAACAGCCATGACAAAGACTGCCTCTCCCCGAGCCTCCGCCCTCCTAAGGGTTCAGAAATGGAACAAACGACATGGCCAAAATGCTACTGCACGACCATGTTGCAAACAAGACTCTCTGCAGTTTCACTGAAAACACAGAAGATAAAACAGCTGAGGTTAGGATAACCCCAGAAACAGAAATGCTTCATAACTGAAAAGATCTAAAACAGGAAAGCATTTTGAGGAAAACTTGTTCCATAGCTGCAATATACAGCAACCAGACAGAAAATGATACTGCATTGCTAAAAGATTGTAAGCTGTAGCTGATTCTTGTAGAAAACCATACTGGTTTTTTGTTTTTTTTTCTCCATGCAGTCCACAGGCTAAACTGCCTGTCTGGCTGCATGTAAGAGCACACATTTGATCAGGGATTCCAGAACAAAATCCAACCTGCCTGAAGTCCTGAAGTCTTCAAAACGATCACACATAAAAGGTTAGATAAATTCTCTACATGGATAGTCCTCTGTTAATTGCTAATATAATTAGCTGCTGTTCATACTGACCAGATATTAAAGACATAGCAGTGCACAGGTTCAAAAGCATGGCTTAAAGAATCAACCACACAGTAACATCCATCTGTGTCTAACCTACCCTTGGGGCACACGCTACACATATAAGGGCAAGTTCTGCTATATGATTGTTTTTCATGGCTACCAGCTGCAAAATTAGCCAAGTCTCCAAACTGACCACTTTTTGCTGGTAGAGTTACAGGCTCTCAAGGCCTTCAGGCTTAGCCAATTACAAGTGCTCCTCGTGGACTTTCTTCCCACCCTGCCCTGCAGATGTTTGTCGAGCATCGCAGCTCTGGTGCACACAACAAACTGGCACCTTGGCACCTGCTGCTTGTTCTATCTGCAAAAACCAGAACACTAAGGTGTTTAGCAGATATTTATGCCCCCCAAAATAGCCAGGACTCATTCACTTTTACCCCAACTAACATAAATTATCACAATCACATTACTTTCAGCAAAAACAGCAGTTAAGAGGAATTTGTGCCAGGACCACAAGCAAAGAACTATTCCATTACAACAAGCCTGCACTGAAAAGTTAACATCTTTCCCTTAGGAAATGTCATCAGCAACACCACAAAAAGCAAACCTATTAGTTTGTCTAAACATTAAGAAGAGCCTGAAACAGTTTCTAAAACATCAACAAGAAACCCAGACTCAGAGCCAGCATGATTTTGTTTTGTTGCAAACATAAACAGTCCTTATGTTAGTTTGGAGAGCAAACGATGGGGAGTCAGCATGGATCTCAGAGATACGGAGAGACTCCCTCTTCACAGTATGCAAGGAACATATTAATCATGCAGATAGAAAGGTTTTAGAGGGAAAGAAAAAAAGATACTATCTCTCCTTGGGATAAGAGAAGCAAAAGTATTAAGACCCTGCTTTTAGAAAAAGAGGGAAGTCTAAGGGGATGGCTAAAATCTATTTGCCAGTTACTGGGTTACTGTTTTCTGTACACGGTGAAGGGACAGGTATCTTGCCCTCATTATATTCCTTGTTTCTTTTACATTGTGTATAACAGCCACAAGAATCTAGTATTGACAACTGCATTAAAGAACCACACTTTCCAAACATAAAACAGTCTTGAGAAACCTTCCACACTTTATAACATGCTAGTCATTATTAGATATTTTAGCATTTTTATTACATACTATATATAGTATCCTTATTATTTATCATTATCACTGTATGACAAACAGCAGCACTGCACTTGTTGCACACTTTTTTATGGCAAATGAGCCCATATAACCTCAGCAGGAAGTCAGTGCTGCAAAACAAATGTGTTACTTCTGTACTCTGCACCTACGAAGCAACATTCACTCGTGCCTCCAAGAGCGAATGGCCACAGACCCCATCCTTTCCCTCTGGAGAGAACAGAGAGGCTGTAATGTGAAAAGGAGGTACCAGTCACTGCTAGCAACCAGGTACCAACAGGTCCGGGATTTACAGCTTTCATGGAATTTTGCTGAGTAGGAAGCGGCTTTATCACATTGGAAATAGAAACCAGGCACAGCCAGCTTACAGTCCTTTCTTCAAAGGTTGTTTATTATCCTGCAAAAATTTGGAAGAGCCAGTCACCTGAAATACCCTAGATAATCCCGTACGGTTTCTGCCTCCTCTAGCTAGCAGGAGGCAAGCCCTTCTTGAGTTCCTTTCACTAAGTCCCTGTCTTTCTTTTATATCCAGCTTTCCAAAGCCAGGTTTAACAGACAAAGCCCTGTTCAAGCTAAAGCATGTCTGAGCCTTCCTGGAAAGCGGCAAGGGAGGACATTGGGCCTCCAGTACAGGTTAGGGGATGGATACTTTTATCCCTGATTCTTCCACTTGAGCATCTGGGAAATGGAATGTCATCTGATTCTTCTAACATCAATTAATTACCACAAGGCTGCAATGCTTAGCTCCTTCACGTTCAATACTTTTGTTTGGTATTGCCTTTGTAGCTAAGGACAGAACTTAACAGACTATAAATGTGCAATTGTGCTTGACATATTTTAGCAATTTGTCATCTAAAAATTAAAATAAATTCACAGTTAATAATTAAATGTGGTTCCTCTGTCCTTACGAGTTTCCATGCTTACTATATTTCTGATGATTTACATATTCTCCTTTTTTCTTTTCCAAACAAACATAAGGATGTTTCTCATTGCTAGAACACGAGCTGGAAGCTGAAAGTCAGGTTAGATTCTTACTCATGAATTAGTAATTAGGATTTTGCAGGTCAAGTTCTGCCCCAGTGTCAGCTGTCAAGTTACCTTTTATTGCACCCATGTTAAGTACATTCCCATACTCTGTATTTATAGCCATAAATGTAACTACTTTTATCCACGGGAGTTGAAAGGTTACTGGACAGTAACAGGACAGGTCAAGAACAGGACAAAATTGGGCTCTTTGTTTGAATTTGTTCTGATTAAAGGGGACAAGAAAGAAATCTGCTCGCTGTCCTCACAGCTGTTAACACCTTCCTCTAAACAGGAACAAAGCCCCATACTCATGACTTTCACGAACAGCAGATGTGCTCATTAAAATGCAGGCAGTTTTATCTTTTTACCATTAGAAGTGTTGTTTTTTAAATCTGAATATAGGCAATAATCAAGCAATAATCAGTAACACAGGCCATAATCACAGAACACAGAGCTGTCCACTTGGTGCTCAAGTTCATGATGAAATAGTGATTTGGGAGGAAATAAGGACAGCTGATACTTGGCATCATTTTCAGGGGCATATAATGGATGCTTTCTTCTCCCTGTCCTGCCACACACTAGGTACAGAGATACTGTACCTATTCTGGATCCTACTGACAATGTATATTGCTGAGACAATTTTAGTTATTATCACAGACAGTGCAGACATGCTATGCCAGCCTTCTCTGGTATTCTTGATTTCCTATACACAACAGGGTACCAAACATTTTATCTGCTTTCTCTCTTCAAATGTAGTTTACTGATTTTTGGAATTTAAGGGAATATATTTCATTCAAAGAAGCTTATGAGCATTCATATTTATAAGGTATTTTGAAGATGAGTTCTTTCACAAAGAAGACCCATGTGAATAGAGAAAAAGATTTTTTTTTTTTCAGTTGCCCCCCCAAATCTCTAATTCCCACTAAAAGGCTGGAATATACCCAGGACAAAGCCTCTATTCCTATTCAAGCCCATTCCTACCTGTGACCACAACAAGTCTTAAAATTCTGCTGCAAAGACAGCTGGCAACGGAGACAACAGGGATCTGATGCACAGCAGTCTTGTGTCTAGCGAGCAATCTGCTCCCGCTACTGACGTAGATATATTTTTAATATAAAAGAGTAAGTCTGGTCCCTAAAGATTACAGGGAGCAGGAACAGAGCTTACTAGATTCCTGACAACATTTGGAGACTTTGCAGCAGTTTACATTGCTGTTTATGCAACAAAAAAGGTCCGACAGCAGGACTACCAATTCCTGTAAAGTTAAATACATTTGCATCAGCAGAACTAGGCGCAAAATACCAAGTAATAAGAATTTTGAAAAGAGTTTATATTTTTAAAGCAAATCATCATTTAACAACATTTGACCTCATTATCATCCATATAACATACTCCTTTTGCTCTTTGGAAGGAGATTTATTGATTCCATGGGATTCAGGTACTCCTTTTGAATTAGTAAGTACTTCTTTCGGGGCCCGCAGTGAGAGCCCTGAAACATAAGGAGGAAAAAACCACTCCTATTCAGAACAAGAACAGCACAAAAAATGCTCTTGTTTTTGCGACTGGCTTTTCTTAAGACTGGACAGAAACCCAGAATGTCTAAGGAGAGGCTGCCAAGTGACAGAAAAGTGACAGAAAAGGTGGGAGAGAGGCCTTTGGTATCAAGGGATATGTTGTGGTGCCTTTTATTCCAGTGCTGGAGATGCTGGACCTGAAGCATTTAAAAAGATCAACTGCTTTTGTACACTGACGTCAGTGTAATCACTACAGCACAGTAAGCTTCACGATGATATCTACGAAAACAATTTCAAATTCAGTATTATAACTGCATAGCACCACTAAGTTCAGACCCCTGTGGCTTCACTGTTTTTTTTTTACAGGGTTGTACAGATGTAAGCTTAGACAATGAGTATGTATTACTTTCTCTTCCCAGCTGAGCTGGGTGAGAAGGTTACATCCCCAAGACCTGCCAGCTTACCTGACCATTCTGCCCATTGTTTCAGCTGTAAAAGATCTTGGGTTAAATCTCTTTTTCCAGAAGAGCTTAGGAAGTGACAATCAGGAGCTGGAGCGGAATCAGAACAAAACTGAGTGCCCACATCAAACGACGGAGTCTGGCACACTTGTGAATTTGGAAACCTCCTTTTTGTTACTTATTATTTCCCAAGGTGAATTTTGCCCAAATAAAACCAGAATTCAGAAACATTGTTTCCCTTTCTAACTGTAAAGGGTTTTATGAAGCACCATGAAACTGCTGTGAAATCATGAACCTTATCAACTGGTATTACAGGCAAGTACAATATCAGTAAATTCACAAGGGAAAAAAGTACAAATAAAAGACAAATCCTTGTATTTCTTTGAGTTCTATTTGAGGAAAGACTTTTTTTTTTCCCCAAAAATGTTTCCTGTTACTCTGATTAAATCCATTAATTCCCTCTAATGTGAACAGCACTTTGAAGCTCCATTGATCAGTGTGATCATTGCCGACATTTTCACATTAGCTTATATGGGCTTAGCATTATTCTTAACTTGATTCTTCAAATGTGCTTTCAGAGGACAAGTCATTACTAAGGATTTTGTTACGCACAGCCACATTAAAATTATTTTTCAGCATTTTCCATTATCTCATTGAACCTTCTAGAACGATGTCAGCTGTCATCAGGTACTGTGAAAACAAAACTCAAACTTTGCACTGCTCTTTGTTACATACACAAATAATGCAAAACGGAATCAGATTTTCTCCAAGTACAGAAAGGAGTCTGTTATTGCCATTTTAGTTTGGGCACCAGAATAAAGATCTATGAGGGAATATCAGTAAGGATACCCAACAGTACTGAGTTCCATGTTCTTCACCTGCTATCAGAGCATGGTCTTAGGAACCAGCAGACCTAACCTTCCAAGGGATAATACCAACGCCCTCACATCCAAAGGACTTCTTTTCAGTGACCAAGGAACATATTTTTGCTGGTTCCCACCAAAATTCTGCAACAGAACAACCTCCAGACTCACGCCCAGTGAGTGTGGCTATGTGATGAACCAGCAGTTAGTCAAGTCTGTGTCAAAGCAGATGGGAATTATATACATCTTTATAAATACTTAATTTTCATTGAGGTTTCCAGCTTACTTAGTAGAGCACAACTCAGTCAGTGTAGCAACTGTTACATGAAATTGAGTTGTGGGTCAGCAATCGGGGCTGAATCTACCCTCTGCATACTAAGTACCATTCTTTAGACCAGCCGTTTAGCTAGATCAGCAGATTTAGGGGCAACACCCTGAGAGTTAACTACTGACTTTCTGGGCCAAAAAATTCCCACTGATAAAGCAGGCACTGGTGCTGTCCAGGGAGCAGGCTTGGGCTGATTCTTAGCTGAGGTCACTCTATGTTTGATATGCACTTAGTTCTGCAAGAAGAACCTGCCTTGTGTGATCCAGGAGTCTGGAACCCAACAGGTAATATTATCTTTATGACCTAGACTTGATTTAAATTAAGACCTATTTAGTTACTTTTTCCAACCATTGAAGATACATTTAATAAGCTTTATATCATCACTATGTCTTGAGTAGTGAACACGCGTAAGGTTTTGGAGCTGCTGGCTGAAGACCCAACCAGCTACGTGCTGATAGGACGTAGGGTCTAGGTTGCAACCTCAGTTCACTCTGGAATGACCATATGAACTACTGCCAGGAAGCCTTTGATAGCCACACCTCTGCCACCTGTATTTCTCTTCAGGGGACTCTGGGGGCAAGAAGACTTACCAAAACTGGGATAACTCTGTTTCTGTTAACTTCATTAGTTATGATTAAAAAAAAAAAAAGGGAAGGAAAGAAAACACCACCACCACCACATTGTCTACGACTTTGACTTGGACAAAAACAATAACTCCATATAAACGGTTTTTGTGACCTTTGGTACCAAGTCCCTGTCTCTGCAGTATTTAAATTAATTCTAAGTATGGGAAAATTGCACCTCTATCCATCAAAGAATCCTTCCCAGTAAGTAAACCAGGCCTGCTCTTTCTCCAAGACTGGAACACTGAAATGCAGTACAGCGTATGGTCTGTCTCCCACCGTCACAACAAGCATAACATTTCCAGTATGTTGCACAAATATTGGCTATATAGGCTAAGGCTTACATGGAGCTGGGACTCAAGCAAGACTACTTGTTGCTCTAGAATGAGCACAAGGGTAAAAATGCAAAGGTTTAGGACACATTAACTACATATCCAACATACAGCATTAATACTTGCAATTCCTAAGAGTGTTATACAGAATTATTCAAAATTAGGGCATGTAATTGTAAAATCACAGAACATGATATGAAGGGACCTTTGGCACTTACCTTCCCTAACCCCTCGCTCAAAACAGGCCCAACTTTGAAGACAGATCTAACTCTGAAGTCAGGACAAGACAGGGACTTGTCCAGTCAACTCTCGTGTATCTCCAAGGACGAACATTGCCAGCAGGCCAAGACAAGCCATTACTTCTCTCTACGCAGCAGCAGTGAGACTGCATCAAAGCACTGGGTCCAGTGCTTTGAGCTCCCCAGTACAAGAAAGACATTGACAAACTGGAGCCAGAGGAACCACTTTCTCCAATCAGTACCAGCTGATTTCCTTTGATGCCAGTACCAAATAAATCAGCTCCTATTTCTGACCAATCTAGTAGACATTGTAGCCTTGTTTGCCATCGGAAAATTCTGTTACTTATAGTTCTAAGGAATAATTACATTTTGGGGCCAGATGTATACTGGCTGTGTCTGATAGTCGGTTTCTGGTTGTCCCATTCCAAAATTTGTTTTTTCTGTTAAATTTATAATCCAAGCAGAGCCATTAGATTTTAAAGCTGATGCTCCTAAACAATATGCCTTCCATATTCCCTTATATTCCCAAATCCTGACAAAATATATATGGTTAGAGCTTCCTGGGTACAGCTTCCAAATACACATACTCCTTTTATAAAAATGCAGCCCAGGAACATACAAATTGTTTCAGTGTCACGGTTCCCTTTGAAATGTCAGATAACTCTCACCATGAATAACTTCTACCTATCTCAAGGGGATTTTCACACACGTTACAGGAAACAAATCAGCCTTAAGCAATGCCCTTGTGCAACACACCACATTTTTATTCATTTTTGTACACCTTCAAACTTCTGCTACATGGTATACTTCATTTATGTGCAACAGTCCCAGCTTCTGTCTTAATGAAACAACTGCATGTATCAAATTAACATCACTTATAATGGTTAAATTAGTTTCAACACAACATGCATTTTAGTTTGGAGCATTTTTAAACATCCTCTCTGTGAGGAAAACAGTAATATATAGCATTGCTAAAAACACCTACATATATACAAATTATACAGTAGAAGCAGCAAAAGAAAATGGGGTCTTTAATTAAAATGGGAGATAAAATTATCCCATTGTTAACCCATCAGTTCTTACTAGCCAAGCAGAATTACTGGTCAATCTGTCAACCCACACAGGGATGTTCTTCAGAACATTCCTGCAGAAAACAGTGATAGGATCATCAGCTCCTGAAATGTTAATGCTAAATCTGTATTTATTTCCATGTTCCATACAGCAATTCTGCCACTATTGGAATTCTGAAAGCAATACATTTGCCTGCTATGAATGCACTGCAAGTCTGGCATGTTTGAGTCTGACAAAAATATTAAAAAAAAAAAAAAACATATGCAGCTGCCTAAAGCAGTAATCCACAACTGTAAGCTGCAGGGTGCAGGGTTGGCTGGTCTCCTGGTGGGATGCATTTTGGATGAAACCTTAAATCAGCGTCCTGATTGTTTATAGTCTTCCAAGTCCCGACAACATAATTTACAATAATAGCATATTATCTACCTTATAGAGGCATCAATCCAAGTATTATTATGAGTTATTTGATCTAAACTGGTGGTGCAAACTCTTCCTAATGTTTGTGTGGTGAGGAAACAATACAATATGTAAATTAAATTGATATATATATGTGTAATATGAAACAATCGTACGTCATAAACAATTCAGAAACTATGAAATCTACAACCTCCCTCAGCTTTGTTTCAATTATAATGTGAATCCTGAGACCACATAAATCAGAACAGATGTATCTACAGTTTTCGAGATGATTTAAGCATCCTGGAAAGCTACTAGTGAGAAGGCATTCACTGATCAGATTATGAACTCAAACGCCTTTTCAGATCTGTAGCTTTTCTCTACAGTCCCTTCCTGATATGACTTTAATTCCCATTGAGAGGTTTGCACAGAGAGACAGAGGGAGAAATGCACTGGGTTTCAGCCACTGATCAGGACAAGAAAAAAGCTAACTCCAAAGGGAGCTCACTTCACTGGTCTTAGGATTTGATCCCATTTCAAATCTTCATTTTGGACAGAGCTGCACAGGAGTTGCTGGACCCATGAAACAGCGGCGACATCACAGGATACACAGAGCTGCAGGTTAAAAGGTCAGCAGCCACAAGCTTCACATAGCTTGTAGTTAACAGCATTTTCCTCCTAGTAACATATCGTAAGGGGTGAATTAGGTAAGCAGATGAGATTTCATTTGGATTTTCAATATAATTACAAAATAAAATACAATATTCTGCCAAGTCAATTCTTCTGTGTTCACAGACTATAATAACGGACTGAACAGAAGAGAGAGAGGGAGGGTTAAATCCAAGTCCATTATGAACAACAAAGACCGTAGGATTTCATCAAGAAATCCCTGTAGAAAGCTTAATTCCTTGTTATCTAGAAGATCATTTACCCTGAATTAATGGTATGCACAGAATAAAAAATCTGCCAAATACTTCGGTAATACATTATGACAGCTACAGTCAGTATTAAGAATGCACACAGAATTTTGGTAAAACACTTTAACTGATAATAATAATTTCTGTTAAGGCAATCTCTTCCTATAAACTGCCTTTCAGAAACTTTCACAACATGGACTAGAGAGAATCTAGAGAGGTATACGAGAAAAAGAAACCTAAAACCAATATATATATATTTTTTTAAGATGTGATTATCAGTAAGTATGCCAGCTCTTTAATAATCAAATGCCAACACCTGCATTCTGTTATATAAAACCTGTTTAGTAGGGCTAAGTTCAAACTCTTCCTATGAAAATATTCAGTTTGCTAGTCAATTTAAAACCAAAATAGTCATATTAGCTAGACTTAAATAACTTCCATTATTAAAGGAAGCACATGATTGATTTTTCTGAGATTAAAACTGCGTATGTCTTAGTCATTGCCAGTCACAAGGACTAAGACCAAATACTTAACATTTGCATATGCTGTGAATATTTCCTGTGAGAAAATGTCACAGGACAATAACTATGGAACCACAAGCAGTTCAGAAATCTTTTGTCTATCTGAAGTGGTGCACAAGGGAGTGTTTCTGGTAAATAAGACAGAGAATGAAAATTTTTTTTTTTTTCTTCCCTAGAGGAAGGGACTACACACTTTTTCAAACAAACACATGTTCAGGATGCCAACGCAAACAGTAGGTAAAAGCCACAGAAGGATGTTGTGCTTTACCAAAGAAGCAGTCTTCTTTCAGTAAACTTCTATTAAATACAATCTCTCATTTAATAAACCAAGGAATAAGGATTCCCTTATTCCTCTGCAGAAGCTGCTGCCAGAACTGCACCAGTGAGCAGAGCCCTTATCGGAGGATCAGAAGGGGAAAGAAGGAGGCAATCCCTACATCCTATGTGAAACCCCCCGAAGGGATTTCAGTAAAATAGATAGCTTTATGGACAAGACAAGCTTCTACCATTACCACCGCTGCACTTTCATACATGAGAGGATACTGCCATATAGTATTTTTTCCGTTATACAAAAATTTCTTTTGTAATGCCTATCACCAGGCTTTTCTCATCCTGGTTTTATGAATTTTACCTACAGACTAGAGCAGAAAACAGCAAGGCAGAGATCATTTCATTATATGCCCATCATAAAGCATAATACGTACACAAATTTCATTAGTGCTTATCACTCAGCAAGAGTGACTGAACATTTGAAATGGATGATAACTGCTTCCACTATTTCTATCCTGACAGCAAATCCACACGGCTCTTTGAAAAGAATTAGATGAAGTTCAGATAAGTATACTTTAAGTAGATGGACACTGAGGGAGTTTTGAGATATCTCATTAATTCTACTGCTCATTAGTGGACAGGGCAGTATATTTCCAACACTTTGTGGTCTTCAAAGATTTCTTTTAGAACATAAGTAAAATGGATAAGCAGGATACCAAGGCTCACCTGTTCCCTTTGTCATCGCACAAGCCTACGTTGGCAGTTCAAAGCACGTTTGAATTTGTGTTTCTGTTACTGAGAAACAATCCATCACTAGCAGCTAATGATCTTTTTGCCCTAATGAATCTACCTTGAAAGGAATCTACCTGGGGCTCCCTGCTGTTCACAGTTATCAAAACATGAAAGCTGGACTAACTCTGCAGAGGACATTGATGGTTAATTCTGAAGTCAGTTAAATGTCAGCTTTATGAACTAGGAATCAATTCAGACAATGCAACACCATGTTTATGTTAAAGATGATGCATACAGAAGCTCTTTATTCAGTGTGAGGGTCCTGGATCTCCACTGCACAAGCCACGCTGTAGAAGGGCAAGGCCCAAAGGGCAGCTCTGGCATAAGGAAACACAGGTGCCAGGAAAGTGAAAAAATAACACACAGCTGTTTCTGATGGCACAGATATGCTTATGATAGCACAGGCAAAAATCTAGCTGCTGTAAGCCAAGCTTGCATGTGGATCTCCTATGGGCAGACATCATCACAGTATGGGGCATCTTGTTATCCTTTTTGTTGCTGCTGCTTTGCATAACACATGTAGATGACTGGAAAAAATAAAGAGCATTTATTTTTAGGTATGTCTATCCTGAAGCCAAAGTTTTGCTTCACTTGCAAAAGTCACATTCTCCTTTGAAAGGTAATACTACCCAGAAGCATCCAGGTCCAGTGCCTCCTCACGGAGGAGGGCCCACAAGCTTTATGCCATTCAGTCTCTACAAGAACACAACCACGTGCTTTCCCACCTTTCTCATTAACTAAAAGGAGAAGCAGAGCTATACCGCAGCCTTGTGCCAATGAGCATTGGGCAAAGCAGAAGATACCCAGTAGTGTCAAGATCCTTTACTCAGTATCTGATTGTGGGGATTACTGAATGACTATAATAAAAAATACCTCTGCATTGCCATCTGTAACTTTGCTAATTTCCCATTTTGTACAGAAGCACTTAATTTTAAGGACAGAATATTATAAACACTAATTGGTATATAATAAACGAATTACAAATGTCTATAGATCTGCCACTTCATCTGACTAGTGCCAGTTAAGGTAAAATAAAAATGACAATTCCTGCATAGGGAAAGTTATGTAAGTAGGCAAGCAGGTTCAAACATAAAACACAGAGCTCAGAAAGTTATCTTCACCTGTCAAAGGAAGTAAATGACCAGATGAAAGGGAGGCTAGGTCTGAACATGATTAAAGCCTTATTTTTTTTCCTAAAGAGCACAGATTTAGACTTGATGAAGTCTGTATATTTTAAATATTTAAAATATTTACTGTATAAATATATATATACAATAAAGGTGAACTATTGAGTCAATACCAACTATTTTAAAAGAGCAAACTGTTTATTCATAGAGAAACTGACATTCATAGACAAGCAGGACTCACGGTTGAAGAAGGAGCAGTCTTTGCAGTTTGGAGCTTTTGTTTCGTTGTTTTGGGTTTTTTTCTGTTTTTCTTAATTTACTTTGCTTCATCTCCATTTCTAACTTCAGAAGTATCAAACTTCAAATCTTTCCTTTTTGGCTTCTCCTGGAGAAAGGAACTGTTGTGGCCCTTAGAGTTTGTGGCAAACCCTTCACACACCTTAACAAGATGTGAACCTTTAATGCAATAGTCCTGTCTGCTAAACAAGTGAAGCTAAATAAGTGTTATAACACAAATCAAAGCCTCCCAGCTGCCCAGTGGTCAAATGTCACAAATGTCAATTTCTTTAGCTCTTTGGAGAATGTGGGATCCGCAACAACTGGACTAAACATGATTAAAGTTAAGAGGAATTCTGTGCTGAGTTTTCATG
This sequence comes from Chauna torquata, assembly GCA_013399475.1. NCBI lineage: Eukaryota > Metazoa > Chordata > Aves > Anseriformes > Anhimidae > Chauna > Chauna torquata. The sequence goes on along the minus strand of VXAL01010529.1, from coordinate 94,898 downwards.
AAGAAGGGGTAAGCACAGGGTACCAGTCCGCCTCGTTCTTTAGCTTCTCTGCACTGTCAGCAGCCCAGGAGGATCAGGCTGGGGATGCTGCCTTTAGCAAGGTTTCCAGCATCCAAGCCCTGAGTTACAACGCATGCAGGAGAAACTGATGCTTAAATTTCAAGACTCTCCCTGGGCTGCCCTATGTGCCTTGCAGGCCTAGCTGCTCTGCTTTATCCTCCTCTCATAAATAGCCTCCCCTCCATAATCAGGTTTACTGCTTATCTGCAGTCACCCCAGCATCCTATCGGACAGCAGCCAAGATCAGCCCTGAGACAGAAATCAATAAAGACAGGTAGTAGGACAGAGCTTCCCTGCTCCCAGGAATTTGGGGTTCAGAGGCGTCATAACATAGGAGTATTTCTTGGTATTTGGTCGTCTGCAACAGACTTCTCCCCTGAGTTTGGCCAGTCGTTGAGGCTGGTGGGCTCCTCTGGAGATCGTCCAGTGCATCCCCATGCTCACAGCCAGATCAGCTACAGCACAGGGCTCAGGGCCACATCCAGCCGGGGTTTGATTATCTCCCAGGATGGAGACCATGCAGCCTCTCAGTAACCTGTTCCAGGATTTGACCACCTTTGCATTAAAAAAGTTTTTTTCTTATGTCTCCTGAACTTTTTAGCATTCACAGCATGGTGCAACAGACTCCAGAGTCTGCCCATGTGCTGCCCAAGGAACCCCATGCAAACCTAGTGAATGGGGGTGGGAAGTATAACAAGGGAAATGCTCCTTGTGCCTCTACACTCTGCACAGGACCACTGCTCCAACTCAATGCAAAGTGATGGTCTTACAAAGATTTTAAGACAACAGCAAAGGTCTTAAGACCACAGCATTCATTACTTTTACTGGAATACTCTGAGATACTTTGGTTTTTGGTTTCTGGACTTTCCCCTCGTGTTCTTTCCTACATGTTGTCCATATTGATTCATTTCTTTGCCTTTTTTTGTCCTGAGCAGTGGAAGCATCTAGCATTGCTTCATAACACCCGGAGAGTCAGGATTACTCTGTTTATAACTAGTTTCTGATAATAAATGCCAAACTATTTCTCATCTCTCAGATTAGAAAAAGTTAGGCAAAATGCAATTATTTGCCAAAAGGTAAATAACCTTTTGATGGCACTTTCCGTTCCTGGAACTACTCTCATAAATAGCTTTTTTGCTCTTATGATGCATCTGTTGCATTTATTTCTCCCCTTCCCATGAGACTCCCCCATCTGCTGTAGACATTTGAAATGGCATCTGATAATTCATGCTAAGAAAACAGCCTTATCTATTCCGGTCTTCAGATTCACTTCTTCATAAGCATCAGCAAGAATAGAGAAAGACATTAGGAAATCAAACCCATAATTCTGTGCTCGGAAAATAACCTTATCCTTATTAAGAAACAAAAACAAAAAAAAAAAGTGGCTTTGGGGACGAGCAAAGGTGTCATCTGACAGAGCACTTCACAGGAGGTTATGCATTTAAAGAAAGATGAATAGAAAGAGCTGCTCAATCACTCACCATACAAAGGAACAACAGCTCACCATAAGGCTTACATCACCGGTGTTGCTCTTTTATTGTGGTTATTTAATACAAAGAGTATCTTAGAGTTATATTAAAGATGGGGAACAAATAAGGACAAAAGCTAAGACTGCGTGGACATCCCTGGGCCCCTCATGGAGTTTGTTGCAGTTTTCTCTATTTCCTCTGGAAGAAAAGTTAAGTGAATAATAAAACAGCTTTTCTATATTGGTTAAAAAAAATGGATGAAAGGGTGGAATTCATGCTGTCTTTTGAGTCCATAAAAATATTAAAGTGAATGAGGCAAATACAGTATGGCATAACAAGCCCTGTAGATATCTGGCCAATTCAGTGGGTGCAGGGTTGGCTGTTTTGGCTTTGCTGTAATTCAGGTAGAATAATGCACCATATACCAAGCATTATCCAAAATTAGTCAAGCAGCATATCTGTTGGTAAATGAGTAATCCCTGCTCTTCAGCATTGCTCTTTTCATAAAGAGCTACCCTTCTAGACAGTCTGCAGAGAACTGAGTGAATTTTCTTCCCTGTAATTATGAGAACCAGGAAACCAAGCTAAAATTCCCACGTAATAAATTTAATTTCAACAGCTGGAACTTTAATATAGCTACCTAGTTATAAAAGATTTGTTATAAAACTTGTATCAGTACTAACAATGAATTTTTGGATATTTTAAGCTTGGAAATTGTTACAGAAATGACAAATCAAAAATAATGACTTTAGGTAAGCCACCTTCCAGTGTTCTTCTGATAACTGCAATTAGGGATCTTAAAGAAATCCAGTCTATCAGATTAATTTCACAATACCTACTTCTGACTTGTACTACCATGACATCTTCCAACAAGTATGGAGCAAACAGACTAGATCTACAGACTAATTTTATAGTCTTCCCTTCAGACTGATTTTCTCGTACTTTCTGGCAATATTTAAGAAAATATTCTCCAATTAATTGAAACTCATGTAGTGCTCTCACCAAATTACTCCTCAATGAGTCTGGAGCAGATACACTTTCTTTTTCCCAAGTGCCTTTCATTTCTTCTCTGCATGCACAGACATGCACTTAATTAAAACTTTCCATCGACTTGGCATTAGCTAGACACACAAAGTATACCAAGTTGCTCTTAGGCTTCCTGCCAGAAAGCCAGCAGCACTGATGCTTTCCTTCATTTATTTTAAAGTGTCAGCAAAACAGGCAATTTATGACCATATGAATACAGAGCCAACTACCTATGAACACTATCTGTGGCAATACAGCACAGGCACAGCCATTTAGCTGGTCCTGTTCCCTCTGATTGGTCCATGTTGCCAAACGCAGGATCAGAGCACGCTTTACCAAGTGTCTTCCAGAACACCATAATAAAATAAATCATTAATATGAGCATTTAAAAAGGTGTCAGGGAGCAGCACGAACAAATCCCATTAGCAGACAAAAGGATTTGTGCAGATATCTACTATTCGCCACTTTGAAAATTTAACCCCAGGGCTTTATACATACAAGCAGGATGCAGACATATCACATTACGAAATGAGGTTTGGTTTTTACCAGGATGTCTGGATTTTGGTTAGCAAATAAAGATACAGGGAAAAAAGCAAAAGCCTCTGATACAGTGTCATGATTGTGGGCAGGAATTTAAAAAGGCATCTGAAGAAAGGGAAACTTCTAAGAAATCATGTAATTGCCAGAAGCATTTGAAAAAGTCTGTAAGACACCACAATAGCTCTCACTGCGTGGTACCAGTTCTGCTTTGGAAGACTAATGGAAGGCTTCAGGGAGATATCTGGCAAACAACACCTGAGAGAAAATGTATTTTTGACCACCAGTGTAGCTATTCCTATATGTGAAAAATACAGCAGAGACTAGATGATGCCCCTTATCTCTCTTAGCTGCTGATCATCATACATGTACCTTTCACATTTATGTTGAAATTAAACTAGAGCGGTTTTAAATTGAGACTAGGTTTCATGTGCGGTAGCACTGATAATCCTCTAACCTACAGATTTCATTTCTTGAAAATAAGAGAAATCCTACAAAGTTATTTTTACTGTCAGAATCTAACAGGAGCAGTTCTACTAAGACTGGAAAGATAGAAACAACTGGAGATATCTGCAGGGCACTGAGGCCCAAGTTCAGCATAAAATATGAGCATAAGAAAAAATTCATCCATATGTGGGAAATACTTTCTTGCTTTCCCGTGCAAGAAGAAATGACTGAACTGGGGCATGAGTACCTCTTTCATTGTGGTTATTTAATACAAAGAGTATCTTAGAGTTATACATACATACTCTTGGTAAAGCTTTTTTTTTTTTTTTAGAAAATTCAGGTGAAATCCTGACTTTTAGAAGAGCAAAAGAATTCCACTGACTTCAGAAATGCCAAGGTTTGGCTTTTCAGCAGAGGTATAATGAACAGAGGTATAACGGGGAACCCATCCCTGTACACTGAAGTGCCCAGCCACATACACAACATGTCTGCAGTTTTGCTCACAAATTAATTGCTTGAGATCACTGAAGAAGTAAATAGGCATGCCAGTATTCCAATTCAAAAAAAAAAAAAAGCAAAAAAATTCAGTTACTGAGATGTTTGTTAGGTTCACTTCTAATTTCAAGTGTCAGCCACTTTTGAAGAAGAAACTCATAACATTAATGTTATAACTGATGTTCAAGTATAATCCTATAATTATAGAATCTGCAGGCAATAATCAGACACTCTCACAAAAACTCCAAATATATCACAGAAATTCAATAGGAGAATTAAATAATTCTGAGTATTACAGCTACTGCATAAAGTTGAGGTAGAAATGAAGATGAATTACTCTGACAAAAAGATACACATGAGGTTGGTTGGCTAACTCATATAAATGCCTTTGAAAGGCTACAGACAATACTCGGCACAGAGCCTTGATAAGACAGACTTCTGTAAAAATATAATGGAGAAAAAGTTAACCATTTAAGATTAAACAGACTTAAAACTTTTCATTTGTAAAAACATAGATTATATCAAAATATTCATATGCATTTTATAATTAAGGATGCAGGAAATTTTTAAAAGCTGCTCAAAATACCTTAATTTTTCTTATTTTTAAGATTTTATTTGTACATACAGGAAACCAGAACTTTGATTAGATGTATTTTCTACATTTTGTTATATATACAACCATCTCATTGGAGTTTAAGCTCCAGTGTATGAACTGAGTGTAAGAGGCAGAAGATGCACAGCAGATGCTCAGACAAGGTAGAGACAGAAAACAGGAAACCGGGCCCAAAGGGATCAGCTAAAGTAGCGTGTGGCAAATAATAAATCCAATAGAAAGTGGAAAACTAAGCAGATGATAGACATGAAAGAGGAAACTGTTTACGGTTAAGTTCTGGAGCTACAAAAGTATGAAGTTGTCAAGATATACAGTTTGGCCCCTTACATCCTGGATACGTTGGCACTGGATTAGTGTGAATATCGAAGGTGAAGAAGAAAAATCTTCCCCTGCCGCTATCTGATGTAAGCAAGCAATCATTCATAACTGAATCAACGCGCTCGGTTCCATTTCCACTCCTCCCTGTTTATCCCAGCTAGAATAATGCTGCTGAGAGAAGCTGCGGGTTAACAGAAGAGAGAGCTGCACTCCATGTTGGAAGGATGAATTCTGCAGCAGAGAGACCACATATGCACTGAAGGCTTGAGTTACCCCATCTGAAGAGTTATGTGATCTATTAATAAATCTGAGCTCCTGTTAAGCATAGCACAGGCTGGATATGACAGCCAGATGTGCAAAAGAAAAAAAACTTGAAAAACAAAAAACCAGTAAAAATAGGATGTCTCACATTCTGTTGCCCTATATACATCTGTACACTAGACTGTATCTGCTCTGGTTAAATTAAAAACCAGATCCCACAGTTGCCTTAACATTTTGCATTACTCAGCCTCCAGGCCTCAAAGCAATAAAACAGTGCAAAACATTGGAAGTTCGTATTTGGGAAATGGTAGCAAACCTCAAGAAAGTCCATGTCAATAGATACTATTTTGCAATCAACTACAAGAACAAATTTTAGCAGCAACAAAGTTAATTCCATAACAGAGCAGAATAGACAAAGCATGTTATAGCTTTATTCAAGCAGAGTCACTTCCAGTTAAAAAATAAAAAGGGTACAGTGAGCAACATGTGAATTTAGAACAAAATGGCTAATTATTTCTGTACACTTAAAAAGCCCAAAGAAAAGAACTGTCTTCGACACATGCTCTGTCCAGTAATGGACAGAGTTTACTGGCCATCCACTGGCCATGTTTTTGAACCTCCAGGGGTATCAGAACAAACACAGGAATGGTCCATGACTAATGCCAATCAAAAAGCATGAACAGAAATTTAAAAACCAAATGTAAACAAAGCCTTTCTGTAGGTCATCTTTTGACAGGACAAAATAATTAGCCAAAGGGAAAAAAGAAATAGGCTTTATATTATCTTGAAAACACCACATACAGATCACATCAGGAACTCATAAATGAACATCGTTTCCTTGACTTTCTAACCAGAAAACCAGATACACGTAACTGACAGTGACTAAAACGCTGATGTGCCTTTCCAAATCTCTTCATCCTCCTTCTGTGCTAATCACATGATTTACCCAGTTTAGTTTTCATCTAAGATCACAAACATACCAATATAAGCAGACACTGGAAGAAAGTTTTATTTTTCTCCTTATCACAGGATTCAAATTGCTTCTGAAAGACCTTGTCTAATAAAATTTACAATAGCTTTCATAGAATCAGAATCATAGAATCATAGAATGGTTTGGGTTGGAAGGGATCTTAAATGTCATCTAGTTCCAAAGCCCCTACAGTGGGCGGGGACACCTTCCACTAGACCAGGTTGCCCAAAGCCCAACCTGTTCCAGTGCCTCACCACCCTCATAGTAAAGAATCTCTTCCTTACATCTAATCTAAGTCTACTCTTTTTCAGTTTAAAACTGTTACCCCTTGTCCTGTCACTTGTCACATCTTGTCCCGACAAAGATTCCCTCTCCAGCTTTCCTGTGGGCCCCCTTTAGGTACGGGAAGGCCGCTGTAAGTTCTCCCCAGAGCCTTCTCTTCTCCAGGTTAACAACCCCAACTCTCTCAGCCTCTCTTCATAGGAGAGGTGCTCCAGCCCTCTGAGCATCCTCATGGCCCTCCTCTGGACCCACTAGAACAGGTTCATGTCCTTCTTATGCTGGGGCCCCAGAGCTGAACGCAGTGCTCCAGGTGGAGTCTCACATGAGTGGAGTAGAGGGGGACAATCACCTCCCTCGACCTGCTAGCGACACTTCTTTTGATGCAGCCCAGGAAACAATTGGCCTTCTGGGCTGCAAGTGCACACTGCCAGCTCACATGCAGTGTTTTGTCCACCAATACCCCCAACTCCTTCTCCTTAGGGTTGCTCTCAATCCACTCATCGCCCAGCCTGCATTCATGTTTGAGATCACCCTGACCCCGGGCAGACCCAAACATTTCCTGAATGTCTGATTAGAATATGATTTGGAAAGAAAACTATTTGCCTCCAGGAACAGCTGCTGTGTTATGAAACTCTGAACCACCGGCCAAGACTGTCAGCACTGGGCGGTCCATCACAAAGCACCAAATCAGACATTAGCACGTAACAGAAGCTAGCAGTTGCATTAGTCACCAGCACCTCAGGTGCTTTATCTTTCCTCCAGAATAGCTGAACTAAACCTCGTAACACCAGCCCTCAACAGCCTAAGTGCTGACAACAGATCCCACAGGCTCTAGCTCCGCTCTTAGCTCTATGGGCTTTCTTGTGCTTCAAACCAGTGGAGGGAGAAGGAGATGCCACACAGTTATGGCAAGAGATGACTCAGATTTGGATGTGCCAGCTAACGTCTACTTAGCCAGAGATTAGTAGTAGTTCACGCACTTCACAGTACCAAGGTGGCATCCTCCACCACAAGCCCAATTCAAACACATATCATGTAGGAAGAAGCACCTCAAAAAAGGGAAAAATGGATGCAGCTCCAGAAATGGAACTGCAGCATGCTTAAGCAAAGGTCCTCATACTTCTCACCTCCTGTTCTCGTGACTGATTCCTTCAGTCAGCTAAACTCATTTAGAGACCAAATGGTTGGGCACCATGGGTTAGATGTATCACTTACGCCATCTGCTGAAGCACTCCAACCTAGGCTAGAGAAGGAAAAGAGAACTAAGCATGCCATCCAGGAGAAATACTCTCTAGCCATGTAGACATAATTTAATTTACTTTTACAACATAAGGTTTCCAAACTGAAGAACATGTACAACCATAGGTTACAGTACCCCTGAAAATCACAAAGCCAGTTTTAGGTAGACAGCCAATATCTACTGCAAATCCTGAGGATGTACTAATTTGGGGCCTATCTCTTTTCAGAGCAAATTCCAATTCTATCACACATTAAGTATTTTCCTACAAAATAAAAATCCCTTCCCTAGAGCCATTTACATACTTTTACCTTCAACAGGAGGACAGTGTATGGGCAATTGCTCTTGCAAGACTGAAATGAGTACACAACATGAATAATACATCACATCAGAAATTCACTGGTATACATATTGACCTCTGCTATTTCCATGCTGGTGTCTACTGTAGATATAATTAACTGGAGAAAAATTGACACAATAGAGAAAAAGATGAGAGCAAAATATAAGACAGCACAGGAAAAACACAACAGGTCAGCATTTAAAATCATGGGATCAGATCTCAAATTAAACTGAAATCAAGAGAAATTCACCTCTCTGTTAGCACCGTCAGTTCACATTGACAACACAGCTTCTTACAAAGTAGTTGAGAAATATCTTCCTCAAACAAATTTTATCAAAGTTGTTCTGATAGGACAGTTACTCTTATCGACTTCATTATTCAGTCAGTTCAACAAGGTCTATCAACTAAATATAAAGTTGTATGTAAAATTATAAAAAAGGTAAAAATAAAAAAGGACCTTAGCCACTACACCTGATAGCTTCTAACAATCTGGTGGCAAGAGATAATTCAGTCTGAGTCAGAGTGCTGTGATTTTGTTAAATGCTTTGTGGAGATTATAACTGGCAGCATATTAACAGAACTAATTCAAAATTTGTTTTTGAAGAAAATAAACCTTTAATCATCTTTTCCTACAGAAAAATTGCTTAGTTCCTAATGATATTTCCAAGTAAATACACTTTCTTTTTAGGAAGAGATTTAATATATCAAACCAAGATTTTCAAAAACTCTCAATAATTTTGGGCAGTCTGTTTGTAGGAGCTTATAACCTGTAAAAATGATAAATAAAAACTCAAGATTTTCCTATTCACAATTAAGCATCTATGAAAAATAACTTCAAAGTGCACTGCAATTCTGAGAAAAAAATATCTGACAAGTACTCAATCACTGCCTAATAAAAATATGATACCAATCTCAAGAATACTTGATATAATTTCCCAGTTTGCACATAGGAGCCTACTATTATGGAAGTCTGCTCTGCCTCTTTCACTCCCGGAAGCAGGAAACCCTTTATTTATCATAAGTGGTTCAAAACAGTCTGAGTAAAGTGAGAAATAGCGGAACAGTATAGAGAACACGCACAGAACTTCTGTTCCCCAGATATGGCTTTTTTCCACAAAAACTGTTGTTTGCAGACATGAAATAGAATTTCACATTTTCTGTATTATTCCATAGGAGGAATTTTCATTTGCGCAGTAATGAGGATTCAATCTTGGAGAAAAAAAAAAGATAATCAAATTTCAAGCCTACCAATCAGGCAATTCTTCCTTTTGCCATTGCTTTATAATGCTGAGGAAAGAGCCAATCCTGAGAGAAAAAAAATATTTAGATCAGCCCAGAAGGAGTTCTTACCTGTTAATATTAAACAGTGGCAAAAATAAAGAAGATAGCTCAACTATAATATAATTTATTTCACTTAGCTGAATGCCTTTGGTTAATTTGAGTGCTAACACACTGCAGTGCCAATCTGCCAAAAAGCAGAAATCCTCAACTAGGAAGTTTACAATTCTGTTACTGTACCCTCAGCAAACAGTTACATTAAACGCATTGTACTGTCAAAACAACATATTCTGTATTTACCCAAAAATAAGACCAAACTTTCCCTTTCCCAAAGTTACCCTAAAAATTTATTTTATTTGCATATCATATTCAAGATAACAGAGTCCAGAACCAGAAGTCAGTACTACTTCAGACAAGACACGAAGTAGCAGGTTGAATTTGCTGCCTCGTGGGCAGCAGAGTCCATGCTTGCAGGAGCGCAAGGGACCAGATGTCCCAGGCAGCCCTCTGGTAGCACCCTGATGCAGGTGGGGCTGCAGCTTGCTCTGAAGCTGCTCTGGGAGCTGAAGCCTCAGAAAACTAAGCTCCTCTTTGCCACCCCTGATTCCTGCAAGTGTGCAAGATTCTGCTTCATACAGGCTGCTTCTTAGAGGCAAGCCAGCCTCTCTTCTTTCCAACAGTTCAGAAAAGGTGAGCTATTTCCATAGATACAACATTAAAGGTAGTCTGCCACCACATGGGACAAAGGTTTCACTAGGCTGCCATGCTACAGGAGCACAAGTGTTGAAGCCCCTCACTAGCACAGATGCAAATAAGCTTGCACAAAAGAACTAAAAGCCTTCCAACAAGCACAAAAATCAAGGAGTTCACGCAGGGGGGGAATGACCTACAGTATCTTCGTTCTGTGGAGAAATCAGACTCCCTGTGGAAGACCCATAGGTGCAGAAACTGATCCCTGGAAAGGTAGCTCAGGAGCAGCACGGGAAGTCAGGCCATGCTGTCTCCGTACGGATACAGGAGCAGAACTGCGCCATCTGGGGCTTAAAATAAGCATACAAAGAGTGCAGGAAGTAGATGGCATAGATTCAGAAACATTGATTTTTGAGACATTTGGTATATCACACTGAATCACGCTAAACAAGAGATGGAGGTTATCTTGTATTCAGTATGGACTCCCTAAAATGGCAGACAATAACGTATCTTAAACCGGTACTTTGTGATCCTGGTGTTATTTTTTGTACCCAGAAAACAGGAGGGATGCCCTCCAGCAATAGCATAGTGTCTTCTTTGGCAGTCTTGCTGTAACCCATAATGACATGGGAGTACTGCTTGCCTGTGTGCTATGTGGCCTTTATGCCACATACCTGCCAATTAAGTAGACCAGATCTATACAGCAAAGAAAAAACAACCAATATAATAGAAAGAGCAATATATCCAGGTCATGTATTTTGTGTAACAATACATTTAGAATGGGTAAATTTTGAGATTAGAGTCACATCAACTATACTATTGTTTTGAAGATGAAAAGCATAACGAAGGTGAGAACTGACCTCTTAGTGCCAAACATGATGGGGTTGGCGTGATTCACATTTATGAATTCACTGCTCTGCACAGGCTGTTTCTGTTGACCTGGATGAGAAGAAAGAAATTTTCAGACCAAGCATTTCAGGACCTTGATTTTAAAATCCTGAACAATATGTACATTACTAAATACCTTCCAGTGCAGCTTCAGAGAATACCTGGCAATTTTACAGAAATGTAAAGATAGGTTAGCAAAACAAATACAAAACAATGTCAAGGTTAACAAAAAAAAAAAAAAAGGTTAAGAAACCTAAGAACAACTCCTGCTTGAAGGGCTTAAACTTGGTTGTTAGGGCAGTTACTGAACATATGACTTAGGTATAGTGCTATTTGGTAGAGCAACATCTAAAAGCCCCTGTATCTGAAAGGGGAATTTGTTTGCTTCAGTGAAATTCAGGTGCCTGAAAGCAACTGAACAAGGCCATCACGAACTGCTGGTCTGAACGTGGACTTATACATTTACAGCTAAATTGCATTTTGGTGCTCAGTTTGTACCTTAGTAAATTAGTCATTTTTCCAGTGAGAAACCACTAATATGAATAAGAAATTTCCTGGAGTGGACCTACTGAGTATGGACCTGTTGTGTTTTAGCCCCAGCAGGCAGCTCAGTGCCACACAGCCACTCACTCACTCTCCCCAGGTGGGATGGGGACAGAATCAGAAAGGTAAAAGTGCCAGAACTCATGGGTTGAGATAAAGACAGTTTACTAGGTAAAGCAAAAGCCGTGCACACAACCAAAGCAGAACAAGGAATTCATTCGCTGCTTCAGCCACTGCCAGGAAAGCAGGGCCCATCACATGTAACGGTTTCTTGAGAAGACAAACACCATCACTCCCAACGTCCCCCCTTTCTCCTCCTTTCCCCCAGCTGTTACTGCTGAGCATGACACCACAAGGTATGGGACATCCCTTTGGTCAGTCTGGGACAGCTGTCCTTGCTGTGTCCCCTCCCAGCTCCTTGTGCACCCCCAGCCTCACTGGCAGGGCAGCACGAGAAGCTGAAAAGTCCTTGGCCCTGTGTAAGCGCTGCTCTGCAACTACCGAAAACATCACCACTATTTTCATCAAAAATCCGAAACACAGCATTGTGTGAGCCTCTGCGAAGAAAATTAACTCTGTCCCAGCCAAAACCATGACAGGACTTCAAGAAAAACAAAAAGAAACAAAAAGAAATTCCAACTTTTATATTAAAAAAAATGAAAATATTATAGAATAAAAGAATAACTTAGGTTGGAAGCCTAGTCCAACCCTCAACTCAAATCAGATCTAATCAGATTAGGTTGCTCAGAGATATTTCCAGTTGAGTCCTGAACACCTCCAGGACCTCTCTGCACAACCAGTTCCACTACTTCACCATCATCATCGCATAAACATTTTTGCTAATACCTAATGAGAATTTTCCATATTACAACTTGTGTCCACTACCTCTTATGCTACCACTGTGAACCTTCAAGAAAAGTCTGGCTCCATCTCCTCTATATTCACCACTGAGGTATTTGTTTGTGGCACTAAGGTCTCCTCATCGCCATCTCATCTTAAGGCTGAGCTGATCCAGCTCTCTCAGCCTCACCTTGTATGCCATGTACTGTGTGGCTGTACGCCATGCTACATACAGCCCCTGACCACCTCGTTTGGCCTCCATATGTCAACATCCTTCCCACAGGGGGGAGCCCAAAACTGGATATGGTACTGCATAGTCAGTTTTGTAAATGCCAAATAAAGAGGAAGGATCGTTTCCCTGACCTGCTGGCTGCACTCTTAATCATGCAGCTGAGGGATGCAGGCAACTTCCTTGGCTGCAAGGGCACACTGCTGGCTCTTGCTCAAATTGCTGTTCACCAGGACTCTCAGATCCCTTTCTGCAGCACTGCTTCCCAGATAATTGGCCCCCAGCCTGTCCTTTTACACAGGGTTATTCCATCCCATGGGCAAGACCTTGCATTTGCTTTTGCTGAACTTTGTGAGGTTCCTGTCAGCCTATTTCTCCAGCCTGCCCAGGTCCCCAAGTAGCAGCACTGCCCTCCAGCCCACTGCCCAGCCCACAAACCTGCTGAGATTGCACTCTGTCCCCTCACTGATGTCATTAATGAAGACACTAAACAGCACTGGTCTCAGTACAGAACCCAGAGGGGCCACACCAGTTACTAGCTGGGTGTGACATTTGTTGATGGCAGCCAGCTCCTTCAGCACCCTCGAACACATCCCATCTGGTCCCACGGACTTCTGTGGATCCAAGAGGGTTACATGATCCCTAGTTCTATCTTTCTCTCCTGCAGATACTGCTTCCCTCCCACAGACTCTGCTAAAAGGCCAAGGGACCTGGGAGGCCCAAGGACAAATCTCTACAGTGAAATCTGAGGCAAAAAAGGTATTGAGTACTTCAGCTTTTTTTCCATATGGCCACACTGAGCAATGGGCCCACGCTCTCCTTGCCTTCCCTTCTGCTGCTGATACACTTACAGAAACCTTCTTGCCCTTAACCTTCTTTGCTAGTTTCAATTCCAGCAGAGCTTTAGCTTTCCTGACTGAATTGCTACGTGTTCCTATATATCTGATACTCCTCCCAAGCAACCTGTCCCCGCTTCCACCATCTGTGTCCTTCCTTTCTGTTTTTGTCTGAGCTCCTTTCCACAGATTGCAACCCCTCCTCCTGACTTGCCCATCTTGTCTCCAGCCTGTGTCCTGTATCCACCCACTGCAGTCCTGAGGGCTATCCCACCATTTATCTGTCGTCCCAACAGGGTCACAGCACCACAACAGTGCATGAACCCCTAATTCCTCCCGCATGTTGCCATGCTACGCGCACCTGGTAGGGTGGAGCAGGAGCCTTCCTTCTCTTGCCCAAATTCATTAGCTTCTCCTCTCCTCTGTCTTGAGAGCCATCCTCTAATACTTCTTTATCCATGGTCTGCAACAGTTCCTTCTCCCTTGCTTTGTGTGGCTCAGGCTCTCGTCCTTGCAGATTTTGTGCAAGGACCCTGGACATCTCCTCCTCACTTCGTGATGTTGCACGGTCTGCTCACCTCTTCTGCAGCTCTGTCCCCATGCGAGCAGCGCCTCGGTCAGCATGCCTGTGTTGTAGGGGAGCCCCAGGCCCTCTGCAGCCCAGCAGCAGCCGCCCTTGACACGCCAGCCGGGTCGAGGCCTCTCACGCCACAAGGACGCCAGCACCAGCCGGTACCAGGGAACACGGCCTGTGGGGAGTCCGTTTTGCAGCCCCCGTTCACAGCGCTCCAGGCCTGCACTCCCTAAGCAGCACCTAAACAACAGCTGGAAAGCACACGCAGGCACCAGCCCCTCCAGCTCGAGGCTTCCCCCACCAGGTCCCCTTCCACGAAACTGCAAGCTCGCTAGAAAGCTCTCGGTTCCCTTAGCTTGTGAACGCCATCGCACACTCCCAGTACCCTCACACATATCGTTTTGATGCTACTGAAACCTTTCCGCCCTACTCCCAAACATTCAATTCAAAGCATGAATCCACAGCTCGCAAAACAAAAAATTCTATCCTAGCTTAGCTGATTTTTTAAATGTAAATGTGTAATCTAAATACAAATGTTTTGTTAATCAGAAAGAAGCTGTGATTACATGATCTTGACTGACAGGAGGATTTTTGGCTACAAACTCCGTCCTAAATTCATAAGATGCTCAAGGGGACTTCACAGCTCCACGTCACACCAGATAATGTGACATCAGGTAAAATGTCTTGTTATCTCTAGGCAAGGAAGTGGTATTTTAAAAGCACAATATTTCATTACAGACTTGGACAGTGACATTTCTGTCTCAACTTATCAACTGCTCTTAGAGCATTTCGTTCTTTTGCTTATTGTTCTGTTTTTAATTGGTGTGGCTCATTCACCTGTACAGCTGCAAAGAAGAGATGAAGGGAACCTCCCTCTTCCTTTCTGTGCCCTCTTATTCCAGAATCACAGCCTTACAGCTGGGCTAGTGGCATGAGTATCATCAGCTTAAAATACATTTTCCTTCCCATGCAATTATTCTCCTTGCCACTCACTAACCTCAGTCACTTTATATTGACAGCATAACAAACACATGCTTCAAGTTAGCTGTCTTGATTGGGAATTTCAAAAGCATCGAAGAAAGCCAAGTGGCCAAATCCAACTGAAAAAAATCAATGGATCTGGGGCATGTGCGCTCCCTGCATGCCTTGGGAAATCACACTCCAGTTCCCTGTTTAGGATCCTGGTTAGCCTGTGAGATACATAGCTCGGAGATTGAATATGGCTGAGATTAAGGACTGCAACTCAACCTCTGCCCCAGTGCACATGTTAAGTATCTCAACTCTTTTAGGTAGTTGCTTATACAACATGGAGCCTACATCTGTAAGCACATTACAAAGATCTCAGTCAGGGGTTCCTTTTCTCTTAGAAGCAGAAAAGTTCAGGTTCCTTAATTAAACTTGCAATAGTAATTAGGTTAATAGCTGGAAGTCCAGGTCAGTCCCATATGACAAAATGACACAGTCACTTACAATCCCAGGAACAGCAGTGGAAGTTTGACACAACATTTTTATCCCAGTTTATTCAATCATTTGATGATCATCTCTATTTCCACAAAAGAGAACCATTCACAGGTATTTATTATATTTTAAGCACCTTACATTAGAAAGCAGGATTGCCTTTATGTTCCTAAGAACTTTAACTGAAAGGCTCTGATGCCTTCTGGCTCTTCTTGGATATAAATAATGTTAGCGATGACATAAGGTACTGAAGTTTCTCAGAAAACAGGACAAGCTATTTGAAGAAAAACCAACAGGTGCAAAATTGCTGAGTAGCTGAAGTATCCTCCCTTGAAGGAGACTGGTACAAAAGTCAGAAGAGCAAGGTGTTGGATAGGTTGGCACCTATCTCAGCAGAAACTTTGCTGGCAGCATCATCTTCCTTTTCTTTTGAGGCACAACTATCTCCTTTTTGGAAAGCAAGACTGATACAGTCACCAAATACATTAAACAAACATTACTTCAGACTTTGGATACTTTTTTCCTTGCACAGGAAGCTTTTGCACAGAAGTTTACTGGCTTAGCAAAGGTAACTGCGCATCAGCTGCTGCCTTTCAGCAGAATGTTACCCACCTCTGGTGGAAGTTACTGCCCCCAGGAATGGGCTGGGAGAACTGTCCTCACTGTATTCAGAAATAGACGCATTAAACTGCTAAGAAAGGCTGTTTAAAGTAATCAGACTCACTTTGCACTGGAGCAGATGAGAAATATCATTTATGTGCCATTTTATGCCAGCAGCGTGCCCCAGCAGCAAAGATGGCCAACAGCAAGCTGGGCCTTATTATCAGGCGAGCAGACAGAGGGAATGGATCATCCCCCTTTACTCAGAAATCATCAGACCGTTTCAGAAATGGTGCATCCAGTTCTGCATCCCTCAGTGCACAACACACACTGATAAAACTAGAGCGAGTTCGCATAGGGCCTCCATGCTGGTCAGGCTGGAGCACCCACCCTGTGAGGAGAGACCAGGGAAACTGGGCTGCTCCAGCCTGGAGAAGGGAGAGCTTCAGGGCACCTATAGCTCCTTCCAGTACTTACGGGGAGGTCATTGGGAAGATGTGACCAGGTTCTTCACAGTGATGCATGGTGGGAGGATGAGAGACAATAGGTGAGAACTGAAATGAGATGCTTTTTACCACGAGCACAGTTGAGCAGTGGGCCACGTTGGCCAGAGAGGTTGTACAGCCTCCCTCCATCACGGTTCTCAAAACCCTTCTGAATGAAGCCCTGAGCAACCTGACCTGATTTCACAGCTGAGCCTGCTTTGAGAAGAATTATCCTGCAATCCCATGAGTCTATGTATAACCAAAGAAAAAAAATGGAAGGAGATGTGAAAGATGGCTGAAGTTGGAATAATTAAACTAAGATGCAGGTATAAGTAAGATGACAGGATGGCTATTGACAATTTTTTTTTTTAAGGAAATAGCTTGAGGAAAACACAGTTTCTTTTATGGAAAAGAAAGGTTAGAAAAACAAATTACATTAAATTATTCTCAGAAGAGGCCGGATTCTATATATTTATATACAGGACTGAAAGCAGCAAACAGGAACAAAATATATCAAAATATAAATGTGACTTAGATGAGTTGAAGGATATTGAAAGCTAGGAGGAGAAAATAAGCATAGGCAAGATAAGCATGAGGCAAGACCTGAGAAATAAAAGGCACAGTAAACCTTGAAAAGTAAGAGCAGAACAAAATATCTTCCACAGGCAATGGGAGATACTGAGTTGCAAAAATAGCAACTGAATCCAAGGAAGATTCTGAGAATTGTTACCGTTGAAATAAAAAGAACTGCATATAAAGGGAAAAGACCTTGGAGTTGCATAGAATTTTATAAGTTCAAAAGAAATAACATAAAAATGGAAAGGGAGTGACTCCTGTACCTTTAGTATTGGGGTTACCTAGATAATACAAGACATCTACTAGGAAAATCACAATTCTACAAAATTTTTGCAGAAGCAAACAGGTGAAGAAAAATATTTAAGAAAAAGAATTCTGGTTCAGTACTTAAACAAGTAAAAAAAAAGTGAGCATGGGTTGTATTGGGTTTACATGGTAAAGGTTTGGTGGCAGGGGGGCCACAGAGGTGGCTTCTGTGAGAAGATTCCAGAAGCTGCCCCATGTCAGATAAGAGCCAGCTCCAGCCGGCTCCAAAAGGGACCCGCTGATGGCCAGACCTGAGCCAGTGAGCGATGTTGTTTGCGCCTCTGGGAGAGCAGATTTAAGAAAGGGAAAAAAAAACTGCTGTGCAACAGCAGCTGGGAGTCAGAGGAGTGAGGAACAGCCCTGCAGACACCAAGGTCAGTGAGGAAGGAGAGGGAGGAGGTGCTCCAGGTGCTGGAGCAGAAGTTCCCCTGCCGCCCGTGGAGAGGCCCATGGTGGAGCAGGCTGTCCCCCTGCAGCCCATGGGGTACCACATGGAGCAGATCTCCACGCTGCTGCCCGTGGAGGAGCCCACGGTGGAGCAGGTGGATGTGGCCTGAAGGAGGCTGCAGCCCATGGAGAGCCCCCGCAGGAGCAGGCTCCGGGCTGGACCTGTAGCCTGTGGAGAGGAGCCCACGCAGGAGCAGGTGATCCGGTGGGAGCTGCCGCCCGTGGGGGACCCGTGCTGGAGCAGTTTGCCCCTGAAGGATGGACCCCGTGGTACGGACCCATATTGGAGCAGCTCTTGAAGAGCTGCAGCCTGTGGGAAGCCCACGCAGGACCCGTTCGGGAAGGACGGCATCCCGTGGGAGGGACCCCACGTTGGAGCAGGGGAACAGAGAGCGACCATGAAGGAGCGGCAGAGACGAAGCGATATGGGCTGACCGCAGCCCCCATTCCCCGTTCCCCTGTGCCGCTCGAGGGGAGGAGGTAGAAGAGGGTGGATGGGGGGAAGGTGTTTTTAGTTTGCTTTTAGTTTCTCACTGCTCTAGTTTGCTAGTTATAGTAATAAATTATATTAATCTCCCTATGTTGAGTCTGTTTTGCCCGTGACGATAATTAGTGAGTAACCTGCTTGTCCTTATCTCAACCCTTAAGCCCTGGTCCATCATATTTTCTCCCCCTGTTTCTTTGAGGAGGGGGAGTGAGCGAGCGGTTGTGGTGGAGGTCGCCTGTTTAGCTGGGTAAAACCACCACATGGGTTTACAGAGAACAGGTCATGCTTACTTAAATTACTGTATGATGAAGTGGCAATGAGAGCTAACGGGGGTGAAACAATTTCTGCACTTCAGGAAAGCTTTGATATACCTCTATATTAAAGACTGTGTGATGGCTCAATATAAGTATTACGATTCCGGTAAAACGGAAAGAAAAATTCTAAGTAAGATTTGGCAGTTAATTCAGGATATATCTGGAAAAAGACCGCTGAGAAACAAATCAATAGACAAGCAAAGCATCAAGTTAGCTGGAAATATTCCTAATTCTATCCCCGCCACAAAGCAATCACTTAGTGGAAAATCAGCTACTGATGGTTACTAATTATAATCACTTTTAAAAAAAAGTTTTAAAAAAACAATGTAAAAGAATCTAAGGCTCTTTAAGGTTATTTAAACTTCACAAGTAGGTATGTATCAAAGTGCCTATACAATATTTAACAGATAAAATGCCTCTGTGTTGATGGTCCCATCTGAAAGATTACAATACTAGCCAAACACTTTCCTGTACTCAGCTAAATCCACCACTAAAACATTTATTTCACTAAGCAGTATTTCCACATATATGTGGCTTTTTGTGTTATTCCACCCAATGACATCAGAGATCAAAACCATGCAGCCTTAGTATTCAGTGCGTCTCAGCGATGTAGTATCAAGCTTAAATACCATACCTTATGAAAAGTTATATTTTTGCTGGCACTTTGAAAAACCCATTCTGATAAAACTTACCAACACCCCAACACCCTCAGAGATATTAAAATGTTTTAAAAAAAAAAGGGGGGGGGGGGGAAGGCGGTGGAGTGGGAGAATATCATCTACAGATACTTAGCAGAACATTTTTGGTGGTTCAATGTTTTTCTCCTGTCCTCTGTCTTGAAAGTGGCTTTCTCCTGCAGATGCCTTCCCTCTTGGACACTTAAGAAACTGTATAGAGTATTTTAATCTAAGAGTCTAAACCACTCAGAGTAAAAGGATCTGGGTGATATGCAGATACATCCAAGAACATATAAGGCACGAAAATTTCACCTGAATTTCAAAGTACTTTACAACAGTGTTAAAAAAAAAAAAAGCTAAGGAACAAAGCAATGTGAGAAATACTTTTACAGCAAGTAGCCACTCACAGTTTAATAGGATACTTATGTAGGATCATATCTTTCCAAAACCTATCCTTCAAAAAACACAAGCTATGTGTAGACAAAGACACTAGGAACATACAGAGTTAGCCAGAAGAAATGTAATGGACCATGGATACAAGGCACGAGATTGATTACTTCTTGCCTTAAGCTCTATGAAACTGTCTCAGATCACTTACTTGGGCTTTACTGCACAACCAACCATTTCAAAATGACAAGAAACAGTTTCACCAAACCTTTACCAAACAGGCAAGGCATTAATTTGCTAGTGTGTGTGTGTGTGTGTGTGTGTGCGCGCGCACCTGTGTGTGTGTAAACACCTTAACACAAAGAAGCATGCCTTAAAATTCAAACAAAGTTTTAGTTTGGTAGCTTTTGGAGCTAACTCATTAGTGGCTCCTTAAGCAGCTAAATGACAAATGAAAATAAGTGAGCCAATAAAATGAAGTCCTATTCAAATGGAGACAAAATGTAGTTACTAACGTAAAGACTGATTTATCTGAAGTGTAAATGAAATCTTCAACTGCAATTCTTATGCTATGAAATAAACCCAACTGCCTTCTGTTGTTGATCAAAGGTCAGTTCAGCATGAAGAGTTTAAGAAATAATTTATTTTGCCTATTCTAAATCATGAGGACAGCCAACATTATGGCCATTCAGAAGTATTAATCCTGTATTTTTGTCATTAACATGTTTCTTCTGATATTTGAAGGGAATGCATTTTAGACATATATAAATTAACTGCATATATTTGACTATGGTGATTATTTCATCTGTCAAGAGTCTGCTATGGCAATCACACAGTTGCCGAAGATCTAATACTATTGTCTGTTAAGATTACATTTGTAATCCTGTTAATTTAATCTTCTTACACTTCCAGTTTTTTCTTTACAAATTAATTAAATTATAACTGCTGTATGCTTTTCACTTGAATCACACAGTTTCCATGACAGATGTTTTCTTCTTCTAAAATGAAGTTAAACATTTCTGGTTTTAAGACAAAGACAACAAAAAAGAATTACCAGTTTGCCTCTTCATCTCAGTGACAGCTCGGGTGACCTCATCAGCTATTTTTTCTTTCATCTTTTGCTTTTAAACCCCCATATTTCACTCTTTAAAATAATAATACAATCACCAAAGTCTGACAATATAATTCATTTCTATTTGTTTTCTTTCCTTTTCCACATTGTGTAATACCATATATGCATCTTTTTCATTTCATAGCTAAAGGTAGCTTATGCCACAAAATCTGCATAGTCTATACCTGCTGCGATGTATCCGTGCTCTATCACTCGTTCCCCATCAGATCATCCACATTTGTCTGCTGGTAATTCAAAGCAAATCCTAACTACTGTAGTAGGAGAGAAAAAAATGCTTAGTATACTGTCTGTGAGCAAGCTGAAGAAATGTGTTGATTTTTAAATAAGACAGATAAAAACAAACATTTCTCCTGGGTATTTTGCCCTCCTTCATTTTCAAGACAGTACACAGCTTCCTTTCCTATGACTTCAGGATAATGGGACATTCCTCTTTACCATCTAGATCATCTTAAAATCTAAGTTCCTCAGAAATCTGAGGGGAAAAAGCATGACTGTCTCTCCTTCTCTAGCACACTTGCTGGATTACCAATTATTTGTTATTAATTAAGTAGTGAATGTGTCTATGAACAGAAAATGGCACGCATACAGAGAAGACTCACAGGAGTAAGTAGGACTGATCAGGATTTCACTGTTTTTTCTTTATTTATGAAGAGTTATAAAGCCTGCAGATGTTAAAAAAAATCAGAATGAAAAATAACTGAAAAGGGATGAAAAAAAAACCTGCTAGAAGCTCAACCTACAGTCAATGAACATTAATGATTAAACTGAATCCACTAAGACATGAATGCTAGAAGCAATGGTTCATTTACACCTGCTATGAGATGTGAAGATGGTGCTATTTATCCACCCCTCTTCTCTCCAAAAAAAAAAAATCGAGAATATCCCAGGCAGACATGAGAGATCATGAACTCAGTGTTCCTTAAAGCTGAAGAAACTAACATCACTTGCAGCAGGCAGGCTGCTGCTTTCAGATATAGCTTGATGACGAATTTGATCTAGAGGAAAACGAGGTCTTATTCTCTTCAGGTCCATCCTGGTTTTTAACTCCTGTCCCTCTGTTTGCTGTCCCTTTAGCTGTGCAAATGTAATAACATATAGTACTGCACTACCAGAGAGGCGAAATGATTCAGATTAAGGCCTGTCCCCCCCCACCCCCACTCAAAAAAAACCCTTAAAAAAAAAAAAAGTATTTACTTCAGAGTTTTTTAATACCCTGGATAATTTCAATGATGTACGTTACAGTGCAGGTTGCGCTGGCACAAGCAGAGCAGCTGTGAACTCTGGAATAGTAGTTTCTTGAGCAGACTTAAAAGCCTAAGACAACATCCAGGTCACAGCTTCCCAAATGATCATGAAAGAGAATTTAAGATCTCTAAGAAATGTATGTGCCTTATGTAAAAATAGTTCTAAAGGGCATTCTGAATGCAGGTCTTCATCTGCACAAAAAATAAGCACTCTCTCAGATTGTATATCCCACATACAAAAAAATTAGTAAAACCAGAAGTTTAGAAAACAGTCTTTCTTCTGTCTGATTACAAGCCATTTGAGACACTATCAGATTTCTATATATCATTTGCTAATGCTGCAGACAAAATATAACATAGTTATGTAATTTACGTACGATTCCTGCAATCCTCTGCTGCTGTAATTCCACAGGCAAGAGACAGAGATGCAGAGATGAAACAATTCCTGGGACCAAAGCAGATGAACTGTTATCTTTCCTATACTTCCACCCCCCTACCCCCCGCCCCAGTATTATGGAATACAGGGGTACTTTAAGCTCAGTTCAGTATTTCAGAAGCATTGAGAGAGAAAAGTTCTTTCTCCTCAGAATAAACTAATGTCAGCTAAATGTGATCAACTACTGCCAAGAAATAGGGAACAGACCTGAGTTTCTAATCAGCCAAAACAAAAATAGAAGCCTTTGGAGGATGAAGAAATGGAGGTGAGCTTTGGCTGCAGTTAGCTACACTAATTCAAAAGGGAGTATGACCTGGACAGACAAAGCAAAATACATCAAGGACACGAGTTTATTAACTACCACAATAATAAGAAGCACCTTAATTTTTTGCTACCTTACCACAGACACTACGGAAAACAGCAGTAACAGATTTATCTCAAAAATATATAGATTCTGCTTTTCATGCTTCAACTTTTAAACTAATGCTACAATACTGATTTTAACTCCAGTTTCTCTGATAATTAGTTATATCTAAAATTAAAGATGTCACTTGACTGTACAGAAGGATATAAAATAGTAATTTTAATATAACAATTTCTTATTAAACAGTCACTCAAGCACTTTCACTTAATCTAGCCTGTGGTATTCAAAATGAGGAAAATAAAAAGAATGACATTTATTCAGCACAATGTGAAGGTTATTTATGCCTAGTCATTAGTCTGTAGAAGAATGTAGCCCAAGATACGATAATGCAGATTTTCCTGACTGTATTACAAATGCTTCTTTCCAGACAGTTCATTTACTAGAAGTCTCACCTAAGCAGCTGGCATGTCTACCTATTCATTCCTGTATTATCAATATAAAAAAAAAAAAAACACTTTTCATTCGTAAATACTGTCGTTGTCCCACTGTCATGCATTTAATGGCATTAACGCTTTTTATCCTATCTTTTGAAAGCCATAAATACAAAAATGACAATATTTACAATCCCTTTTCCTTTCACAATTTATATATATTAGTGTCAGTTTTTGCCATGTTTTCCAATTCTACTCCTTTTCAAGATGAAAGCTGACTATACAGTAAAGTTCTCAGCTGGAATCTGATCTAAGAGTGCTGCAGACTATAGACGCTGTCAGTCTAAAACCTTTTGGGCAAGATCTGTAAGAACTCGAAGAGTTCTTTTAAATCAAAGTTCAGTTATTTAAAAAAAATTGAAGTGTGAAGTGTTTCACTTCTTGTCACAAGATTTGAAAATACCGTACACAGCTTTCATCCTACCACGTGCAGCTGAAGCCAAGGAGGATTTATAACTGCAAAGGCTTATACATGACTGTAGCCCCTAAAGGTGATTCTTCATTAATTTCCCTCCCACCGGTCCTGTTCTGAAGGCTGCTGGCTGCAGTCACATTGTGACTTTCAGCTTCTAAAGACCAACAGACCAAGTTCTACTGTTTTTCTTTCCAAGCAGAACAGGATTCACGGTAAGTTGTTAGGAGTTACAAAGTGATCTCAACTTTCACAGAAGAAAGAACTCTTAGAAGACCCATTAAATTATTTTAAGAAGCCAGAAAAAACTGAAAAGAAAAAGTTGATTACCCTAGAATTAAAAACTTACATAGGTGTTGTGCTCAACAGTGTTAAGGCTGTTTGACAGACTTATTCTTAAGAACCTCCAATGATGGAGGTTGTATGATATGTAATATAGCTGTGTTACCCTAAACACCTGAAATCCTTTTCCTGACAATAATATTCTTTGCCACAACTCAAGCTCATTGCTCTTGCTACCTTCCCAGCAGGTACAGAGAACAGTTCTTTACCCTTTTTCTCACAACAGCATTTTCAAAACTTGAGCACTGTTCCCAAGTCATCTGTTTCTTTTCTAGGTTAACCATCCCCTTAGAACTTGATTTTTCCCAGAGTTCATGTTTTCTTGACTTCTGACTGTCTTTCTTCCTGTATTAAAACGTGGATGCCCAAAACCAGACAGTATTCCATGCAGAGCTAAGTAACATAGGAATTCTTATGCTACATGTGGCAATCCTGGTTCTATATCCCAGTTTAACATTCCCTTTTTTCTTCCTCAGTAGTCTACATCAGTGGCTAACATTTACTTTGCTGTTCATCTCTCAGATATTTCTTTTTCTGTAGTTCCTACTCAGCGAATCACTCCCTGCCTTGTATTTTGTACATTCTGGAAATTCAACAATATATCACAATTCTCAAAAAGAATTTACTAATGTGTTCTGTGATTGCTTCAGCCAGCTTCCTATATATTTTAGTGTAAATACCATTAAGTTCATACAATTTAAGGTTTGAGTAATAATTAAAAATTATAAAATACCTAGTCTATCAATCATCTGTGGGGTGGAAGGATCTTTGACATTAAAGCTAGAACAGGCAGTCTGAATACAGCATGTTTTAGCACCATCATCATACTCACTGTCTTACAGAAGTACAGGATATACTGCAATGTTGTTATACCTTTGCTGCCCTCAGGCTAAGAGCTGGTAGGAATAAACCAAAGTTAGAAAGTGAGAGATTTAAATGATTTTGCTGCCTCTTAAAGCTTCAGGTAAGCTCTGAAAAATCACCAAGAATGCAAAACTTATGTTTTTCCTTGACACAACTCCTTTTCTTTCATCTCTTAATTAACTTCTTCTAGCTTTCAGTTCAGTTAAAAAAAAAAAAAAAAAGACCTA
Source organism: Chauna torquata (assembly GCA_013399475.1). Taxonomy (NCBI): domain Eukaryota; kingdom Metazoa; phylum Chordata; class Aves; order Anseriformes; family Anhimidae; genus Chauna; species Chauna torquata. Next base: position 69,716 of record VXAL01010529.1, on the reverse strand, counting down.
GATAGCCAGATCCTCATCCTTTGCAACAGCACTGTAGCCTTCGATCAGAAAGGCAGCTAAAAGCAATGTCTTGCACAGTCCTGAGCTGATACAGGTTTGCCAAGGTCTCTGAACTGGCACCTTTGTCATACTTTCCTTTCTCTGGCAGCCCTGTAAGCGTCACTACAAGGAACAGATGATGCATTTCATTTCTCACTGTTTTTTTCTTTCCCTATTTTTGAGCGTTCATCTTGTTTTCTTCTTCACAGACAGGATCTGACTCACACAACAGCAAGAACAGAAAACATTTCTGCCTGTCCCAATGAACTTTCCATCATTTCTCTGCCAGGACACCTAACAAAGAAAGACACCAAAAAACCTGTCAGGGGGGGGAGTGGGAAAACAGATTAATGCAAATTTTCACATTAGAAATGTCAGAAGAAATTTTAGTAATGATTTTACTGAATAGTGAGATAGAAAATTGGACACCATGAGTTAAATCTGAGGATTATTATAATCCCTTTAGCATACAAAAACACCTCTCAGACCATACATGCTGTTGAAATCAACAGCTCTTGAACCAGATGGTTTATTAATAACAATAAGCAAATTATTTTAGTGTTTGAAATGTTGGTATTTGGTTTTGGTATTTGGTATTTCATGCTCCAAGAAAGTTATGCATATCTAACTCCTCCCAGCAGAAAGACAAATGTGGGAATTATATATCTTAATACAAATGCTAGAGCCTGTCTGCTGCTTAAATGAAGGATCCATGATTCACTCAAGCTGATACATCTACCCCTGGAAGAGGTTACAGCACCACAGCAAAGAGACTTTAAAAGTTCTAAGCAATGCAAAGACACTGAAGGAAGTTTTAATATAATTTTAAGGTCTGTAATTTGTTTAAATTTCTTCACTTCAGAAATGTCAAAATTGTCTTCATAATTTTTCTTGTCCCAAAAAAAAAAAAAAAAGAGCATGGAAGTAGCTTTGCACTTGCTATTTAACCAGCCAAATTCAGACCAGGAAATTGGTCCTCTTCTGATGCACAATACAAGAGAGAGATGTCTTTTGGCAGCTATTGGTACAATATATCAGCAAACCTCCACAAGACAGAAAATCTTTTTGTCAAAGGTGCAAGAGAAGATTTATGGTCTCATCCAACACAGACTACTCTGCAAAATATTTGGAATCAGAAACAAATTGATGCTATGGTTTGTGTCACTAAGTTTAAGACACCAGGAAAAACAGAAGTCAAATCAACAACTAAATGTAAGAAATAAAAGTCAAGCATCAGACAACTAAAACAGAAACAAACATAGCTTTAGAAATACTTCGACATTCCAAATTTATCAAGAACTGCTAAAACTACTGCTGTAATTACCAAAATACATGAAAAGAATGTTCCTACAACAAGCTAAATACAGCATTCCAGTGTTTATTTTGCCTGTGACAAGAAATCAAAGTCTGATCAATGAAAAGTCTTGATCAGCGTGAATTTATGAGCAGCAGCTTGAAGCAGCCATGCACAAGTTAGATGCTAAAAGATTTTCTTTTTTTTTTTTTTTTTTAGAGCCAAAAAAAAACACACACCCCAACGGGGAAAAATAATAAAACAT
>VXAL01010529.1:46441-68112 GCA_013399475.1 Chauna torquata | reverse complement strand
TTTTTTTTTTTTTTGAAGCCACAAGAAAAATCACCAACCCACAGAGGGAAGAATATATAAACATTTTTCCTCTACTCATCCGAATTTGCAAAAAGTTCCTTCTTACCTGTTAGCAAAATGAGTTGTGTTAGCTGTTACTTTGTACACAACAATAAAGTATAACACTTCTCCTTCATTTAGGGTTTTTTATTTATTCCACTAGCTAGGAATAAATAACAAAACTTAGAATCAATTTATTAAGATTTTTCACATAGGTCTCCTGGGAGGCACAGTCAGCAACCCAGAAGTGAAGTCAGGAAGGATGTCATTGCCCCTGGGTAACCAACATTCATCACAGTGGGCAGTCTTTATTGTCTGCTGCGTTGTAATAGTTTCTCAGTAGGGAAGGCGGCATGTAACAGAGAGATGACAAACAAGATAATGCCTAAAAACACAAAACTTTTAGGAAGAGGTGAGTGGAAGTGAGTGTTTACAGTGGCAGCAGAAGGGAAGAAAGCAGAATGTCTTGGCTCTCTTTTTAGTCCTGAACACTGATTAAAAAAAAAAGAAAATCATTCTGTATCATGCACATTCGGTGAACCAGAAGCAGCTTCTTCCCACTATATTTTTATCTGGTCATTACTTGCTTACCTCTCTTCTACAGATCTCTCTGGAACTGGCATTTATGATGTCTAATTTCCCCAAAACAGGAAATGAATATACCCCAGAAACACTTACGTCTTTAACACATTGCAAACTGTTTTCCAGTTCCATATAGTATTGGCAGATCAGTCATCACTGTCACTGAACTTCTGTTTTATTTTATTTTATTTAAAATGACTGAAGAAGCTGAACTATAGTCAGTGATAGCCACTATAAGAGAAAAAATAAAACAAAAAGCTTACAGCCAACAATTTCATAAAGATAAAAGGGTCATTCAGATCAAAAGCTTGCCAATGAATAGTGGGCAGCCACAGAGTATTTTAAGTCAAATTGGAACTGACTGCAAATTTTCCAGCAGAAACACTATGGAATGGGTGGGTGTGTTAAAAAGGTAGTGGTATGCAAGATGTTTCTTTTCCAATTTCTCATTAAATCTGTTTCAGATTATGTTGAATCAGATTTTGAAGCTCAGCTTCCAAATTTACTCTTAATTTTACAAATAGTTCTACTCACTTCAACGCTCTAAGCTGTTATTCAGTATGAATTAAGCAGCAGCATTTGGCAGTTGACCACGCTCAGTAAGGACAGATTCAGTGAGTGACTAAAACACCTGAAGGCAAGATCCAAAATGCCTTCTTTGGTGGTTTCACATCCAGAAGTCCCAGTCAGCTCTTCTAATGAAGCTGGGCTACACTGCTGTCAAGAATGTAAGACACATGTGGCCAAGACAGCAGGTAAGATGGAGACATGCTCCAGTTTTGTATAGAGCTCGTCAGCTGCATTTTGCAGAGTATTAGTCCACTAGTTTCAAGAAGCAATACACCAGGAGATGACGTTCTGCATGCCACCTTTGCAGTGGTGAAATTCTCCCCAGTATCACTTACTTTTTACTTTTACTTTGGGAAGATGCAGAAGTGTGAAAAAAATATGGCTGCTCCTGCAAGAGTTAGGGACACTTCACAAATCTGAAACTGTGGTGGGATTATGGTAAAGTTTACTCAACTTGCAGACCCAGACTGGAGCCTGTCATCTGTCAGTGACTTCAGTGTTGTTTGGGAGTGGGTGGACCTGCAAAGAAAACACAACTTGAGACAACTGAATAGTCTACTTCAAAAATCTCTAGACTGGAAAATATGCCCCCCTCCTTCTTTAAATTCTTAATTTCCTACATTAAATGGCTTAGCTAACAATCTCTGTGTAGAAACTAGGGGGAGGAAAAAAAAAACAATGAAAACAGTATCAATTAAAATCTGTTCAGATAAAGATATTACCCAGTCATCTGCTGTTTGGCTAGCTTCACCAAAAGGTATACCGAAAGTTACACCTTTGGTTAAAAAAATGAATGTAAATGAATTCCTCCTCTGTAAGTGCTGGGAACTGGCTGCAGCCAGCAAGTCTGGATAGTACACAGTGACTACCTAATTGTTTCTGTATTTGACATTTTTTAAAATGATAAAGTTAAAAGGCCATGTAAAAGGAAAACAAGCTGCTGCAGAGCAGTGGTTGCATTCACTGTTGCCACCACACCCTCACTCTGCAGCTCTGACACGCAGATTGAGTGCTGATACCCTGAATGGGCATGAAACATGAAAACCCCCCCAGGCATCTAATTTTCAGTACCAAATGTAACAGGAATACCATCACGGCACCAATGGAGTGTAACACTGTTGACACAAGTACAGCCAGGACTGACAGGGCATGAAACCAGGTCTAGGAAAATGCAAAAGATGTAGTCTGAAATCTGGCTTTATTTTCTTGAAAAAACAGGATTTGTATTATCCAACCTGTCACTTTTTTTGGCCAGCTCAATATCAGAAAAGAGAAAGTATATGAGTGGACTTCAAAGGACGAGAAGTCTCAAGTATTTTCACTTCTCAGATACTCCCCAACTTCTATTTGGTGCTTTTTGCATAAGAAATGGAGAATGTAAGCCACTGGATTGAAAAATATTACTGCTGTGACATGTAAAATATTAATCATTTTAATTCTTTTCAAGTACCTTATTAGAAAACAAACCTACTTGATGTTTCGTCAGTCTTGCAGATGTTTTGCTTTCAAGCAATTACACTATAGTCTTATTGCCTCTCAAGACAGTTTCTAATGAGAAACCCAATTAACATTCAGCACTTTAAAGAGGTAGAATTTAAGAGTTTTGTGTTCATCTTTTCTTAGCCAGTTAAATGATGAGCACAATTTATTTTGCGTAATAAAACAAGAATAGAAGGTATTAAAAAGACAACAGTTCTAGCAGGGGAGCCCTCAAATACAGCTTGTTATTAATCAATTTATTTCTAACAAGAGTTTCTAAGCAGCACAAGTGTATGCGTACTGTGTACTCATGAAAATAAGAGCAGTGAAAAACTGGATGTTCTAATTCTTGAAGGACGTTGATCATTCAGGATTAAAAGCATTGCATAAGAACATGAAAACAGCACTAGGTCTTCAGCTACGGCACAATGCAGTTATTTGAGAAATATATGGCCGAAAGATCTGTTTTCCATTTTTGTGTAATTTAGTTAATGGGGAAAATGTATTATGCTCTGCTAAAGCTATAGTGATGGAGCACATCCACAAAAAACAAGGTCAATGACCGTATCTGTTTACAAACAGTCAGATAACAAATCTGCTAACTTGCAATCCTGAAAGCTCCTTACTAAGTCAGATTAACGTGGAGTTTGTTTATCATTCCGACATGGCTAAAGAACCACATGCCCAAAGAATACAAATGGCTCCATTTTCAACAGTGCAATTTTAAGAAAGAGCTTTCTGCTTATTTCCTGAATTTACAATAAAATGCCTACAATATTCCTACACAAAGTATATAGAAATCACAATTCAGCTTCCCTGAATGGGAAGCAGTCGCAGTAACTACTACTGGAAGCATGTTTGCTTCCATCAGAAACTCCATTTTGCAACTGAATGCTGCTTTGCACAGCTCTGAATATGGTTTATAGAATGGAGACCCTTCCTTAAAATCAAGGGGGCAGAAGATGATAGAAATGAAGTACTCAGTATCTATACATACCCAAATTGAGAAAACTGTTTATTTATTTTGTTTTTGAATAAGTTAAATACTAATTACTCTTTCTCAGCCCTTAGTATGCCCCTGGGTTAGAGAATGCAAACCAGCATTGTTCAAATCATGATGATTTATGACAAAACACATTCCCTACCTTGTCCCTAAGGGGCAAGGGGAAAGGAGAAAAAAAAAGAGAGAGAGAGAAAAGAAACCAATGCATATGGACCTTGGCTTTGGATATGTTTGAAAGAAGAGCTCTAAGAAACAAGAAAGAAAGATAAGCTGTAAGAGACCAGAATTGCCCAGGTGGCAAGCAATGGTACCTGCATGCAGTCGGTAACCACAGAGGCAGGAACATGCTCTGGGCCCGCATCTTCTCCTAGAGGCCCCTGGCAGCAGGCATTCCTGCTAGAAATTATGATCTCCCAGAAGAACAACAACAAAATAAGTGGACAAACTCTGGAAAACAGAAAGATCACACAGTAGGACACTGAACCATCTCCCATTGAGACTGGGATGAAAGAGGGTAGGTCACTCACAGAGTCCACTGAGTCTCAGATTTTGTCTCTTGTAAGGTTTTTAAGGGTTTCTTTAACAATTGTTACATTTTTATTTACTTCTACCTGCCTCTGACCACACTATTGTATTTTGTAGCAGTCAAACACGGAGAAAGGCTAGGGGTAAGAAGAGAACATTCTTTCTGCAAAAATGGTCTTACCTTATCTTTTCTTCTTTCTAAATGGCTTATGAACAAAAATAAAATCAAAAATGAAACACTGCAACTCATTAAACCATCTTTACAATGCTGCTGAGGAACTTGTCTTTTTTGCCTTATCTCGATCATGCATTTTTTCCTAGTTTTCTTCCACTATAAGAAATTATGTTGCTGGGTTTCTTTTGGTAATTTTAAAAAACAAGGTCTCAAGACTAATCTAATGACAGCAGAAGAAACTATTCCCTCCAAGAATACTGCAGATTGATACTCTGTAATATGACAAGAATGTTAAATACTGGAAGAATTTGCTCACAAATGGCTGACTAAATTACCTACTTTCAAAATCTGCAAACGGAATAGTGACACAATACTTCATCCGACAACTAAACTGCAACTTAAAACAAAAAAAAACAAAAAAATCTTTCCCATTCATATTAAACTACAATTTGCACAGAATCCAGGTCAAAGCATTTTTTTTTGTTAGACCTTATGAAAGGAATAAATGTTAAGAAAATAGATTCTTCCACTCAAGATAACATGTTTGAGAGAGCCAAAGTCACAGGCAGGCTCTAGTTATGGCACATATCAAATAGGACATGGACTACTGAAAGTACATAACCATATCTAAATATACTAAAAAAGGTTTCCAAACAAGTCACTCTTTATTTAATATACCTCTGGTCAAATCAGCCCCACTCCAAAACAAAACTTCTAACCAAGCTGCACCAGAATAACGTTTTGGATTAATATCTTCTCCGAGTTTTCAGCTTAACAAACAACAAGTAGCATAAAATCTTGCAGCCAAAATTAGACCCACTCGAATCTAAATGGAGTAAGTCGCAGAGAGACAAGCAGAACACGGCTGTACTAACCATCCTAAATACTTGTTTCTCCTGAAACATTCTTCATCCTGAGCACTTGCAAAGATTAACTTGGAAAGACTTGGCATGACAAATGACTTAGGATAGGATACTAATGCCAGCCCATTCACTGAAAAATAGACCACAGAACTACTAGGAAATTTGGTATCACAAGGCTAGAGCAGTACCAAAAAAAAAAAGTTCAGCACTGATCCTGTACATAGCAATTTATTTCACTGAAAAAGCTCACTGATCTCACAGGAGGTAGCTTCTTGACTCATAAAATTGATGTCAAAGTCACTCCCAAGTAGAAATCACACTATAAAACCAATTAAAATTCACCACTTCAGTAATGAAACAGCATGCAGGTTTACTTTGTCAAATAAGACACTGTAGAAAAAATATGATCTGCGTTGACAAGGAAGTAATTGAGTAAGAAATACAGCACTATCAAAAGGGAAGCATAAGATTCACGTTTAGGAACTCAGAAAATTTAGGAATACAACTGGAGAACTTCACAAGCAGGCTACATCAATTCAAAAAAATCAGTGTAAAACATCTCTCTGGAGAAACGCTCAACTGGTTAGCATACTTCTCATATCTACCATTTTTGTGGCCAAACACCTAAGAATGACGTTTTGCTTTTAATTTTCCTGTAACAAGTACATTCAAAAACAAGCAAACAGCTAGTGACGGAATTGAGTTCCCTGTACTGCCCCTCATAAAACCTGAAAACGGAAGCTGCGGTTTTCAAACTTGGACCAAAAAATTAGACACTCAGAGTATTTGCAAAGTCTGATTTTCAGAAAATAACGTAATCTACCAAGTAGATACTTACAATCCATAGACAGAAAGACAAACAGAATCATACAAGCAGAAGTCTTATTTAGCTATTAGCTAGCTAATACAGCAATTAAATGATGGAGCCTTGAAAGATTAGGCGTTCTGAACACTGTGCTCTTACATGCATCTTTGTCTGATTTTCAGCAGTCCTAAGCACAGCTCTTACTGGCTTCAGCAACAAAGGATTTTGAACTTCTGAATATCAGTAGGAATTGAGCGTTGTGGAAAAACAAGTGCAGTAAGGACTGATTTCAATCCATTTAGCTGCCCTTGAATATTGAAAATTCCATCCCCAAAACCTGTAATGGTAAAAATCAGCATATTTTTAAGCCATTGTAGTTTCCTTTTATCACTACAGATGCTAATATTTTAGTTCTCTTATTTTGAAAATAATTTATGCCATGACACTGAAAATTTTCTTAAAACTCTAGTTTCTTAAAATACCTGGTGAAGATTTAATTCCAGTAACTCAAAGGAGAAATTGTCTAATTTGTTTGATTTTTCAGAAAAGTTTGAAACTATGAACTCTAAATACCAGATGTTTACTATTACCTTTAAACCTTGCTATATTTTACCAATCATGTTTTTTGAGAACAATCTTTAAAACTATTTGGGGCTGAAAATTGCATGGAAATAGAGAAGAGACTGAAATGAACTTTGATGGATCCAGAGACATTTGCATTATAAAATTAAAGTGAAAGTAGTGCTGAAAGACAGCAAGTGGTAATTGGAAAGAGATCTCAGAGAAACCTCATGGGAAGACGTCACGAAAATGGCAAGTAGTTCAACTGTAAAATGGGTTTGGAATTCTCTGTGTTTGAGTGTTGATAATACCCTAAAACCAACAAGAAAGAAAAAAGTGAAACATGCTGCCTGTATTGCAGTTTCCATTTGCTGAGTTTTAAAGTTCATAAATCCTCACACGGGAAATTTCAGCTACAAAACAGAAGAATAAAATTGGATCTAATTATGTGTTTCTTACCAAAGCCACTTACACAGTCAATCAATATTTTTCTAACGAAAACTTAGAGTTGCTTAACATTTTTCCTCGCTTTCTTTCTAAGAAGCAAGTATTTAGTTGCCTTAATGTTCTAAATTTTTTTTTAAGTCATTATTAATATGGAAATTAAAACAATTGTATTTCTATATGAAAAAAATCAAAAAAGATTTTACTATTAAATTCAACTCTGTATAAACAATGATATCAATAATAACCATGCTGCTTGCTCAAGTGACATTAAAATGCCGCTGGACATTCAGTCCACTGTTTAGAAGCCTGATTGTTAGAAGAGCAGAACTGAAATCAGAATTGAGCGAAGACATCATTTATTTCCTACTTGTCCATTTTCACTTAAATATCAGCTTAGAAATCCTTAGTTATTCATTCTGAACTAGGAAAGGTCTTCTCGTTTTCTTTCCCTTTGGTACAAGACTTTTGATAGACCACTGAACGAATGCCAGAAACACGCCTGCTTTCTGCGGCTATTCTCAGCAGCTTGAACCAGCAGGTGACCGGTGTGGGGAACCCCTGGATCTCATCAGCTGAGCAGGAGAGCAGATTTTACGTACTCTTGCAGTTCCAGGTGAAAGTCTGAAGGGGAGGTTACATGTGCTTCATCCTCAAGCTTAGCACCACAGTTCTTTTTTTAGCCAAGAGAGGCTTATCTTATTACCCTTCTTAGCTGTGATCTCCACACACAACCAGAGAAAAGCGTCATCCCAAAAGTACAGGCAGCACACAGCAAACAGACAACTCAGATACTTTTGTGTGCCTTCACCTCTTAAATGTCTAACAGGATTCTGCCGTTTGGCTTAGTGCATCTTGTTAATATAAAATCATAACTCCCTTTCTCTTAATTCAGGTAAAACTGATACAGTGTAATCATTAACCCCATAGCTAGGTTTTTTAAAAAACACACTGCTTTGTTGAACTATAGTTAATGTGACTGGTTTTCCTGCCTGGCAGGATGCACACACTACTTTTTCACCATCATCTGATGAATAATTCAAGCTTTGCTATTTGTGCATGAACAGGTTTCTCTGTCTATTCTGCTTCAGGTATTACAACACGACCACTACAAGTAATTTCCACATAATCTCAGACTGTCGGCATCAGGCATTTTTCCGATGATATTCAACTGTGGCACCTGCAAAGTGATTCAGGGCGTAAGAGGAGTGAGGGTGACTGAGTGTTTTCTTTCCGAAACGAAAACTTCACCATTATCCCAACAGAATATACAAGGGCATAAATTACCTTTATTACTCTGCGAATGTAAGACCATTTGGGGACGTTTGAGAACAGCAGAGCCCTCTGACAAAAACAGAACACTGTCACATAATTAAAAACACAATTTCAACACTTGTCAGTGGTTATTTATATAATGTCGGTGCAGGTTTATGAGCTTTCCATTCGTACAGAAAAATTACTATCACTACTACAGTCTTGTAAGAGATGCATTTGCCTGTACCAGTATTATTACAACTACTGAGTCACAGAGGAACATTTGGCCCATGCTGATACATTATGCAGAGCATCTATAAAAATGATTACGCTGAGAGCATTAAGAACTACAACCATGGAATTGGAAATGTTATTGTCTCCACAATATTAAATTTAACTTTCCTATTACAAATAAAGGAAAGTGAAAACAATAACACCTCAAAAAAGATAATGAGCAATTCAACAGCAACAACAAATCTACAGCCTACTCATTTTTTTCAGGTCACCCAGCGTGCCATGTCATCAGCCAAAAGATTTGAATTGCAATGTTTCAAGATCATTCTTCTCCAAATACAAACACGATTTTAGCAGGAATTAAATTAATTGTAAGAGAATGGAGGTTTTTTGCTCTGTTCCTGTAATCTGTTTATTTTACTGACAAGCCCAGTAGAGCTACTTGAAATGTGCAAAACAACGGAGTAGCACAAAATACTATTGTGTAAAAATTTGAATTATGCAAGTTATTTTTCTCCCCACATCCAGCTTGTCACCCTGCAGAAGAACAAACACAAAACATTTGTTTCTATTAATACTGCAATTAAAGTACTGAAGGATTTGTATCACAGAGCCAGTACTCTCTTCCATTGCCCTCTCACTGCTCCATCCACAACAATAGGCTTGCATCCATTCCATCCGTTGCGGTGAACAGTGGTTAGTGACCAGCCGCATGTAAAAATCACAAAATCAGCAGTGATGCACCAGAAAAAAAATATAAGTGCTGTTAAATTAAAAACATATATATACAAATTAGTACCCTTGCTAGCTTGCATGTCCAGTCCATTGCAGCTCAGTTCCACATTATCAATTTGCCAGAAGGTAGAGCACAAAAAATACATATGGATTTAATTTTATTAAATATAAATACAAACATGTAATGCTTGCTTCACTATTGATGAACAGAAGGTAGGAGTATTCTCCACACATGGCTCAAAGCTGTTTGCAATACACTGTATCTGACCCTTCGCTAAAACATGGGAAGAACCTCTTTCACCACCTGTTGATTTGTGGAGTTGATTAAAGGAAAATTATCCAGCATCTTCCATATGTTAAAACAAAATCAGTCAGTCAAAGTCTGTCTCCCATGGCTGTTCTAGACTCAAGATCCTGCAGAAGTAGCTCCTTAAGGGAAGGGTTAGATGTTTTGGTTTCAACCAGAAAGCACTGTTGTTCTGTATGGTTTTATTGGGTTTAGGTCATAAATCCATAGAAAAGACTTCTAACATGAGCATCTGTTAGTAGAAAAGGATCTAAACCAGAACTTCCAAACATATATAACTCATGCAAGGAGGAAAAAAACATGAGCTGAGGCATTTCAATGCAGGACTTCATAACAGACTGAGCCACTGTTTCTGTAATCTCTTCTCCCAAACTCTGGTTAACACCTTAATTTAAACTCTGAATTCTGTGTTGTTCTTGTAGCTCACCTCTAACCAATCATACTCAAGTCATGCTTTATGTCACTTGGCCCACAGATTACTATATATACATTTTTTAAAGTGTTCTCCTACCAGTCTCAAACTTTTCTCATCAGCAATTTAACAAAAAAAAAGTGTAAAAATTAGCGTGACTTATTAGCGATCCTAAAACTGTATCCATAATGGTCTGAAGATTTAAGAAAAGCAAGGCATGGAGGGACAGGGTAGATAATTTAGTCAGGAAACAAAAAGTTGAGCCACTTGGTTACTTCTGATCCTTTGCTAGGATTCCTAACTAGGAGTCATGTGCTCTTACAAATAGATGAGCTGATTGTTGCACCGTATAAATGCAAGTGCTCAGTTGTACAGAGTCAAAGTTTTTGCTCATATAAAGTGACATATTTTATGGATCTATAGAGATATCTTGTCTTCAAAAATCAAACGCCTAACTGAGACAATATCCCAAAACAAAGTAACACAGAAGAGTACAGCCAAATAACAAACAGTAACTTTATCTAAATGTCACATGTTAAGGAATAATAAATAAAATATGGTAGTAGTTTTGTCTTAGCTATGATGATCTACTAGCCAAACGAAGACCATTTCTTGCGTTCCTCCTAGAAGTGCTCCTGCACAGTTCAAAAGCTGTATATTTGGAGAAAGCATCTTAGAGGGTTATAGATTGAAGTCCTTTTATGAATAGTGTTGCATTTCTTGCCTAAGATGGAGAAGCAGATGTTTAGTTTGGTTTCTTTGGAGGAAATACTGTCATTTTACCTTTATCTGCTAGAGAGGTACTCATGTATGGGTAACAGTGTACCAAGAACAGACTGGAAGAGGCAATAATAGCTGTCATTCAAGTTAATCTGCTATATATATATATATCTTAAGTACAAACAAATTTGCAGGCTTCAAGTGTGCTGCAGCTCAGAAATGATCGTAATCATTAATTTATCACAATTCAATTTTTATTAAATGGAACAGGAATCTTCCTAAACAAGGATACATGACAAAACATTAGTGGTTTAAAATTGCAACAGTCCAGAACTCCAAACAAACTTGAGTAATCTAATCCTGGCATGGAAACCAAACGCTTGATGCACTGAAATTCGTGTCCTGCTACTGTGTAAGCTCTGCGGTATAAAATGTCAGGTACAAGCATCTGGAAAACCACAAGCTGCTTATACCAGCTTCACGGCTTCACACCATCCCAGTATATTTCTGTAAATTGGCACAATTTATATTGATTTACCCATCAAAAAGCTATTGTCTTTACATTTTTTCAGACTATTCTTTAAAATTCTTTTAATAATCATGGACTTACATGAAGGGACTATTTTAACTCATATGCATTAAACCACATTGATGACTGCTTTTGCCCTCGCACAGTATAAAATCTAGCTCGTTTTGGCAAACGCCAATTAATTCACTTTGAAAGTATTTACAGACATTCAAGGAAAAAAAAAAGATACTGTGCGTGACATATAAAGTTATTTAAAGACAAATGCTGCTGTTATTTTTTTATGCTGAAGATCTACAGGTTTACCTACAGGTGTGCATTTGGAAAACTAAAGACAGAAAACTGACCTATAACATGATTGAGTATTACAGTATAGAAAGCACTGGTAAAAAACCAAACTGACTAACAAAGGCACGGCCGAAAAAAAAAAAAAAGGAGGAAAAAACTTACATCTTCGAATGATCGTGGGTATTTGAAACATCCAGCGTATTTTTGAAAGTCTATTTGAAAATTCTGCCTCATCTTTCACAATTATTTAAGTCATATTAATGTTGAAGCTGTGAGAGGCTAGTGAAAGTTGTTACTTTTTGTCTGAAATTCTCCCTCATAAATATGTAAGTGAGGAAGTGGAATAAATAAAAGAATAAAGACTTGCTTTTTTTTTGTTTTCCTCTTCTTGGATTCATTAAGACAGACAGCAACACAGATAGGTGCTCTTGCCATTCTGAGCTGTGATTAAAATTACTGGGAAGGAGAATTAGAAGGCAGAAAGTAATTAGCAGTTATTACAACAGTTTAAAACATGACAGGGATCCTGTGTACATTTCATGGAAATGGAACAATTTCCTCCCTATCAATGCCAACTGTCAAATTTCCTCAAAATTTAATTTGTTTCAGCTGATGAAAGCCCAGTGGGTTCCAACCAGTGGTCTGCTATGTTCCTCAAAGGAGGTCATGTGATGATATGGAATTGTTCCTCTGGGGAATGCATTTCTACTGCCCATTGCCAAGCCATCTTACAAAAACTCTACCTTTGGGTATACCTGAGAAACAAAAATTATCAGAAGTGACTGAGGTAATTAAAAGGGATTGGAAAGAGCAGTAACAAGTTTATATTCTGCCTCTGCCATAGTTAGAATCATAGAATATCCCGAGTTGGAAAGAACTCACAAGGATCAAGTCCAACTCCTGGCTCCACACAGGACTACCTAAAACTTAAACCATATGACTGAGAGCATTGTCCAAGAAGGGCTTCTTGAACTCCAGCAGGCTCGGTGCCATGACCACTTCCCCGGGGAGCCTGTTCCAGTGCCCAACCACCCTCTCAGTGAAGAACCTTTTCCTAACATCCAGCCTGAACTTCCCCTGTGGCAGCTCCATGCTATTCCCTTGGGTCCTGTTGCTGGTCACCAGAAAGAAGAGATCAGCTCCTGCCCATTAGCTTTAGGGCACATCTCTATAAAGGATCCTGAAAACTGGGCTAAAGATAAAGTGGAATTAGGGGAAAATACGTATGGGAAGCAGGAGTATCCTTTCTCAGTACTTCTCAGAGGGACTGTGTATTTGCAGTACCTCCCCCTTTAAAGCTTCAGTCAGGTCAAGCTTGATCTCCAGGTATGATCCAAGCCTTGTTCAAAACTTACTGTGACACTAAGGGCAAAATTAGGAGATGGTGACAGAAATAGGGTGAGCCAATTTGATGTTCACTGTGCCACGTTCCTGTGCCAAACTAGATACACTGGTAGACTCTGACTGCATTTCATCACCGCATCAGCCTCCTTCCAAACATCGGGAGCTCCTTCTAGCTGTGCAGCTTCTCCAGCTGGGCAACTCTATCTGCAGGGACCATCACTAGGTTCACCCATACCTTTGCTAGAGCTGTCAGAGACAATGTACATATATATTAGTCTTCTGGCAGGCAAGAAGTAGCACAGTTTCAAAGCCTAAAGCCTTATTTCCCTTATGCAGTGTAATGAAAAGCCTCACACTCACCAAAGGCAAGACTACTTGTATCTTAATTCTGTCTGGCTCCTTTCTGTGTTTACCTACACTCCACTATTTATATGTAGCAATGATTGCCAGGCCTGTTACATAGATCTGTTTTCCCACTAGAGCTGCACTACAAGGTCACACTAGCAGTACAAGGAGATTTTTTTCCCCCTTTCAGAGACATCCTAATTCAAAACATTGATTTCAGTTTGATGAGGACTTGTGAGTACTAAGTAGCAGCTCCTTATGTTTTCACTGCTATGTTTACAAAATCAGGATTTTTTATTTATATTTATATACATATATTATATATATATTTTTTTCCAAATCAAGAAACACAGGTCAGCAAGTGTCTAAAGAATATTCTCGAAGAGGATACATAAACAGCTTTATACAGTTTTCCGCTATGCATTCACATAAAATCTTTCCACCAAGACTACTTCAACACTCAGAGAACAGGAAGGACAGTATTCACTGAGTAAGCAGTTAAGGTATCCAATCTCTGGTCTGATCAGAGCTGTTCAGTCCACAGCCTTGAGGTACTCTACTACTACTGGAATCCTAACAGAGCTGAAGTAATTTCCTCATTAGCCTCTCCAAGGTCTCTACAGTACCAGAGCACTTCATCAATATTAATGAACTTATCTTCTCACATCATGCTACATTGTGCACCTAATATTGTCTTCATTTTACAGATACACACTTGAAGCATAGAGACTCAACTTAAATGGAAAAGTCTATTTATTTTGGATAGCAGCTTCAGGTCTGGTACTTCTGACTTTTGTGGGACTTGAGTCCACAATTATAAATAAGTAGGAGAAGCAAGAGGTGGTGAGGACGTAGAACAGTGAAGTGAAATACCCTTAATGAGCTTCCCTGAATCGCAACAATGGGATAGCAAGAATCAGTAACTCTGGATTCCTTCTGGACTCCATAAAGGCATTCTGTCACAAGACGCAGACCTCTACTTGCACTTCTTTCCACCTTCCCAATGCCATTCTCATCTTCCCTGAGCCCCATTCAGCCACCTAGATGCCAGCCACCATCACCACTCTCCAACAACCTCATCCTAGCTCTGGTTTTCACAGCAACCGACCCTAAGATTTTGTCCAGGCAGCCCATCCAAGCCCTGCCAGGACTTTCTCTCTCATGATCCTCAGCTCCAAGGACAGCTCTTTTTGCCTCCGCATTTTAGTCAGGATGCTTCCTCATAACGTTATCTGAACCCCAGGCACATCCCAGTGCCTCAATGCTGTGTGGACATTAAGAACACAAACAACATATCCAAAAATTCACTCCTTTCAATCAACATGTCTGCAGCTCTTGTCAACAAAGTGCAAATGCTGGATAAGTCCTGCTTTATCCTGTCATCTTAGATGTGACTGCACGCCCACTGTAGAAAGCAGTCTGTGCCCTCTGGGACCACTGAACACAGGGACGCTTTGAATGGAAAGCTGTGCCTGGAGGTAGAGTCTCAGACGCGATGCAGCACAGCGATACTGATACTGCTTTAGACCCAATGCTTCATGTACATCCTGAAGATAAAGAAAGTATGAGGTTACATTGGGAAAGAATGCAAAGCAGCTATTATGGCAGGGGCACCTAAGAAAAATCTTACCTCCAGAGCCTCAAATTTGATAAAAATAAAACTGTTAGTACAAATCTAAGATAAGCATAAAAAAGACTATTTCTGTAAAAACAGCTGAATGTACACAGCCCTCTGCAATAAAAGCATGCTCCACTGTAGAGATCTTGCTGTGGGTATACACAGCATACACGAAGACACTGAGAAGAAGTAAGTAAACACCCAATTAAACACTGAAGCTTTATTAAATGTTAGTTCCATTTTAAACCTTTCCTTACAATTTCTTTCACATAGCTATTCTACTGTTTCCACTCTAGAGGTGTCTAAGTAATTCACTGCTTCAGGTAAAACTTCTTGGTGAAGCATAAACTCACGTTAAAAGCTTTCAGATAAGGTAGACCTTAGTGAGTTAAAAAAAAAAAAAGAGGGAAAAAAGGAGGTATGACAGCTTGTATAAGGAAAAGAGTTTCATAGTCATGTGTTCCACATGGACCAGCCAATTCCTGCTACTATCTAGCATACGGAAAATGTATGCAAAGATAGATTGTAAAGTATTGGAACAGGCTGCCCAGGGAAGTGGTTGAGTCACCTTGCCTGGAGGTATTCAAAAAACGTTTAGATTCAGAGCTTAGTGACATGGTTTAATGGTGGACTTGGCAGGTCTATGTTAAAGATTGTAAAGGATGATCTTGGAGGTCTTTTCCAGCCTAAATGATTCCATGATTCCATGAACTTTTTTGCTATGTTCATATTCTAAGGTCAACAGAAGGCATGAGGGGGACTTCTACCAGTTAGTTAAGTCCACACTTAAAGTTAATGCAATTCTTTGAAAAATACTCAGGCAGAAAGTACCACAAGGGTCTTGAAGTTTGATCTATGAGATTAGGCTACTAATGAATTAGCATTAGTCCTTTGGCAGTAACATTTCAGTGCAGTCAGTGTTCATACTGACTCAGAGGGGAAGGGGGGAAAAATATAGCCATAATCCCAGAGAAAAAACACTGAAAAACCCATAGAGACTAACGATAAGGTTCCAAAGCAGAATTAAAATTGAAACAAGCAAATGTAGTTTGATTCCTATCATATCTGTCTTCCTTGCTATTACTGTTTGTATTCCTGGATAAGAAAGGGGATTTAAAAGCTTTTACAGCTTCTCTTCTCAGAAGCTAGCGAAGCTGTGATATATCAACCATCGATTAATCATCTCAGAACGTGCTTGTGTCAACAAGATGGCCGTCCTGCCTTTCCAGTGCAACTAAACACATAAGAGAACCTGGAATTCAACTACCAGAGATAGATTACTGAATAGATTATTTTTACATCAACAGTATATAAATATCAATTTCTGAAATATAACACCATTAATAATTTAAAATCACAGAGGAAATATAAGGACTCAAGTGAATCCAATTTCACTGAAGTGACTATAAATAATAACATTTTGATATGCTCTGTATTATTTAAGAAATATGAAGATGATTACTATAAATAATAACATTTTGATATGCTCTGTATTATTTAAGAAATATGAAGATGATTTATTACTAAGCATTTCTACACCTAAGGTTAGATTAAGGAGTAACTAATAACGTGCTTACCATTATTTTAGAACATGCCTCCATAGAATCTAGTTGTGTTATACCTTAAGAAAAAAAGTTCTGCCTATATTTATAAATTACAGTATCAGTCTTATCTTCATGTGCATGTCATATTTTTTAAAGGTTTCTGGACACCTATTATCCATAGGAATACGTAAGTGAATTATGTTTTATCTACAACGTCCACGTGTCCCAAGAGCTTTTTATACAAAGGAGCACAGGAGATAGTTGATTCTTTTCCTTCTGTTTCCAGAGCTCAAGTTTATAGCAAAATGGATCGGAACTGTATACATGAAGTATATGTATAGGAATAAAATAGGCATATAAATTAAGCAGTGCTATTTGTTAATATAATGCGTTAATTTTTTTTTCATATTCAATGTTTTAATGGATGAGATCACCCACTGAAGACAGACAAGATGGTTCCTAGTATCCTGTGATGTGATGAAGGTGGTTGCTAGACCACCTTTCAAAATGAAAGCGTGCACAAATAGTACTGCTGAACAAACAAGGTACATACACGAACAGGGGTAACGCTTTGTCTTTCAGAGGTGTTGTGAGTTAGATACAGAAGTGCCACAGACTTGCTTCACATGCTCAGTAAGATATACTGCATACCCATGATTGCGCAGATGTCAACTGTGCCTTCACAGAGATGAATGGGACGCATCTCAGGTTGACCTAAACTGTTACTCTGGCCACTGATCACTGAAAAACATGTGAACTATAAAGTGGATCTTACATGACTGAGGCTCTTATTCACACGCTAACAAGGTTACTGTCTTCCACAAAAAACGGTCTTGATTTTGCTAACGTAGCTTAAGCTCTGCCAGTGACTCCACTGAAAATCCAACTATGGCAACAGGTAGTTCCAAAACCCCAAATATTGCATAAAACTACATAAAACATCTTCCTTTGCTAACTACTTCATTCAAAACCTTCTTTGTGCAGACTAGTATCTGGTTTTCCATTTTTCCAAAACAGAAACATCTGTACTGGAACAAAAAAAAAAGAAAAAAGAAAAAAGCATAATTTGCATGTCCTACTCATGGCAAATGAATCATCATTAGATATTTAAATAACATTGGGGGGAGGAGAAAAGCTAAATTGCAGTTTCTAGAAAAAACATGAAGTTCTTACTTCAGAAAATTTCTATCAATGTCAAAGAAAGTTTTGCTTAAGTAAGCAGTTCCAGTTTGGGCTTGTACAAACAACTCAGTAACCTATTCAGACTGGTCAGAGGACACTAGAGATGCATCTTATAGGGACTGCTTATTATTGCTGATATTATTCAGCAACGAAATACACAGTGCTTGGTCTGTGCCATGCATCACAATGGTTTATGAAGAAAGAAAATAATGCTTTGCTTAGTGTTCAAAATTTCCTCTTTCATTCATCTTTCGCTTTTGATCACAAATTGATTTATTAGCAAAGTATTAAAAAACTTGTGCCTGCTTCACCATTAAGGATTGCTTCATGTTCTCTCTCTCCTGTTAGGTCACTAACTTTCCATGGGAAGTCACTGCACATGTCCCTCTGTTTTTATAATGTCTATCATTGTGTTGGAGGAACTCTACTATTCCTACGCAAGTTTTAAGTTCAACTCTCTTTTAAATATCAGTCAGACAGGCTTCCAAAGATGAATAACCATTCCCTCCAAGAAGGAAACACTCCTCATACAGAACAAAAAGCCTCCTATAATAAAAGCTTACCAGAAATGTACACATTGGCTTAGACTTACCAGTCCAAGCCTGAAAACAACTGGATCCAGCAAAAAGAAAATAAAGAAGTGGCTGGTATACCTTTCTATCCTTCTACTCAGAATCCCTTTTTTCCACGTTTCCATCCCTGGACTACGTAGACAATGTGTTACACATGCCCCAGAGAACGATCTGGTACGATCCTTTGTTTTGTGACAAATGGGTTGTTTGTAAGCTATGTTCGAGACCACTGGGAACTCTGTTCTGATACACATGAAGCTTGTGAGTAGCTGTCCTCTCTTCCTCTTGCTCCCATCTCCAGCCTCCCTCTCCTCACATGACTTCTCAAGCATCAAATGATAAAAATACCTCAGTGTATTCCTGAGGAGTAACAAAGTGAAGCTGAAAGGTCCTTTCCCCTTATGTCACTTAAGGGTTAAGGAGCCAAAATTCCAGTTTGTCCTCAGGTCAAGAGCTGTGGAAGATTAACACAGCTTTACGTATTTTCCCCTCTACCTTTCTCTTTCCTCCCCAAATCCTCCTTTAACAGACAGCAGAATAACCAAAAAAAGAGCAAATACTCCTTCTATCTGTTTTGCTAGAGCAATGTAAGAAAGCAGGGTCAGGAGGCCAAGATCCCTTGCTTCAGAGTATAATTGAGATACACAGACAGGAACCTGACATTCAGAAGAAACTTGCTAATTGCGCTGCTGCAGCCATAGATAAGCTTACTCAGTGACAAAGGCCTCTGCACAATCTGAAAGATTTTGACCTTAAGGTCCAATAACTTCCTGTCTTGGACAGAAACTGTATGACACATCCATAACATTTCCTGAGATATCAAGGAGATATCTTCTCCGTATCTACGTTTATTCTTGAGTAAAGGAGGTAGGAGCAGATGCTAGAATAAAAGCATGACTTACAGCTGACTGCTGCAGAGTACCACGCGAGCATCTGCTCCTGGCACAAAACACTGATGAAATGAAGATAGCGATGTCTTTCGAACACTTGAAGGTCTTCCTCAAGAGCTTCAGTGCACATGCAATTCTTTTCCTGCCCAAAACTGCCTTCTCCCTCTGATGGAGACAGTTGGCACATCAAAGAAAGGCACGGTACCTTAAAAGACATCTGCTGCAGCAGACAAGGAAACCATCCTGGATTTAAGTACAAAGCTCTATTAAACAAAAGTTTCAATATGTTCTAATTGAACCCATTCGTTAACGTACAGCAACCTCATGCTAACCTGACACCTCATGCTAACCTCATGCTAACCATGCTTGTTAGCAATAATTGTTTGCTTCTGCAAGGCTGTCACCTCCCAGGTGTATTCCAGCAATATGCTTAATTCAATATTTTTGCTATAGTAACTTAAGGAACAACAGTAGCTCACTAAAGGGTGAAGAGGAAAGAAATTATGATAGCCCACCAACAAAAAGGAAGCTAATAGACCCTCTCAAGAATTAACAGCTGATAGGTGAAGGCAGTAATCTAGGATTGTCAGCATTACCTATCAGCCCTAAAGAGTAATCAATTGCCTATGAAATTTCTTTGGGCATTATCAATATTTTGTAATTAAATTCAAGTTAAAAAAAAATCTCTTAACATCTCTTTCCACAGTTCTGTTATTCTCCAGAGTCCTAGGGGAATGAATAGATAAAATTTCCTGTAATGTGAGGTGACATGCTTTATCACAAAAAGAAAAGAAGTAAGATTTTCCTTAGATTAAATGAATAATGAAGAAATAAGAGTTTAAGGGAAAAAGTGCATGGAGAAAGAAAATTACTTTTTTTCTGCCTGAAGGGAAAAATAACTATGTGCAAACACTGCAGCTGCTACCTAGACATTCTCCAACAATTAATATGGAACCCCACCGCCACTCAAATAATTTTCTCATTTCCATTAGTTGGGCTCAAACCTGGACAAGAGATGAAGAATCAACTGAGACTCTACAGAAATTATACCACAGAGTATATTCTAAGGATATGCTTATATGCTCTATACGCATGTGTTTGACTATCGGAGAATACTTATCTGTTTAGGATGCTGAAATAATTCTATTATCTGTATGAGCTCTGGAACCATGAGAGGTATTACAATGTCGTAACAGTAAATGTAACACAAATGCCACCTATTAAACAGATTACTACTCCACAAGCATAAGAAAAGCCATTTTTTAACAAAGACTTCAACGCCTAGTAACATTTTGAACAATTTTATTTTTAAAATACCTACTATTATTATTTCAGCTCAAATCTAAGTCCAAGAAAAAGATAGCAGGTTGCCACGTACAACAGTTTCCCTCCTTCTTTTTCACAATGTCATCAACATAGGTAACACAAGCTGTTCTTTCCTGCTGCATTCTCTTATGGTACTGTGCAGCAGGCAAAAGGCTGCTCAGGAATTCATTTTTCCCCCCATTATTGTATACTCAAAAATGCAACTGACAGGACAGCAGCTTATCCATGCACGATTCAGATCCCAATCCCATATACTGACTGGCTTTCAGAAACCCACAGATCAATTGCCACGTTACTGTTATGAGGGATTGTTTTGGGATTTTTTTTTTTTCTTCCTTTTGGAGGAGGGCAAGAGTTGCAGACTTACAGAAACAATCACACAGCAGTCTTCCTGTCTCCATTGCAATAGCACTAATTAACAGAACCAAGAATATACACAGCAGGGATGGCAGGTTCTGTGTCTTTAACTACTTTAAAACACATCTAGATTTTGATGAGGCTTAACCTGCAGACATTTATGTGCATATTCATCTCTGTGAGCATTCCAGCAAGTCTAAATCAACATGCAAGGACAGTCATATCTGTAAGAGTGTCAAAAGTCAGGTCGTTAAACTCAGAGTACCTACCGGAATGGTCTAATGAAAATTAAGACAGACTGTCCACCAAGATCACCTTAGTGGCCCTCACTTAGTCTAGTTCTTTCACCAGTGACATGCTAAGCAGCAGAATGTTCATAAGCAACGTTCAGTTTCACAGAAGTCTCCTCAAATTCCCCTTTCCCTATTATTAAATCATTTTAACTAGATGGCTGTCTTACTACAACTTTGGAAACAGCAACAAGCCTCCTGTGAATAGGAAAGCAGTTTCTGAAACCCCTTCTCATTCCAGAGCACAGGAAAGAAAAAGAAGGAAAACACACTGCTTTCCACCTTAAGTGAAGAACTTTATATTCCCTAGTATCAGTAACAAACAGCATTCAAACTGACTTGGTATGTGACAGGAACAACGATAGGACATGCATTTTTTTAAACCGAACAGCAAAATCTCATTTTCAGAGGAAAAAGACAAAACAAAAAAAACCGTGGGGCATAGTCTGATACTTGCTATTGACACAGTTAAAATACTGCCCCCCAATAAAGTAAAAGAACGCCCAGAATAAGTCTTCACACTAGGGAGCACGTAACCTATAGCTGTTGCTCTCAACTAACGCTTTCCTTCCTACGGTGTCACCTGCTAAAACAGACGCTGCCGTAGAGCCCCACAGCCCTGCCAGCTCCGCGCCGGCTGCGCGGCCGCCGGCGGGGCACGGCCGCAGCGCGCCCTCTCTG
>VXAL01010529.1:0-45675 GCA_013399475.1 Chauna torquata | reverse complement strand
GACCTCGCGCCGCGCGGGACACCCACACCCACACCCACACCCACACCCCCGGCGGTGCCTGAGGAGGCGCGGTAAAGCCGGGGCGAAGGTCTGTGCCACCCCGCCGGGGCTCCATCTCTGCCTTTGCCGTGAGGTGCCCTTGTCCCCACACCGCTCTCGCCCACAGGGGTGCCCGGGTTACAGCCGCAGCCCAGCTCTGGCAACGCGCGGCCCGGCTCCTAGCGGCGTCTTGGGCTCTGCCGCCCCGCCGGGCGCCTCACCCCTCCTCACCTCAGCGCCAGGCCGCCGCAGCGTACCTCAGGGCCGGGCAATTTACCTCAGGGCCGGGCAATTTACCTCAGGGCCGGGCAGTTTGCCTCAGGGCCGGGTAATTTACCTCAGGGCCGGGCCACCCCGCGACGCGGCAGCTTCAGAAACCGGGTCTAGAAAGTGCGGGAGAGGGTGCGAGGGATGTTTTCGTGCTGTGTTTGTCAGGAAACATCCCCATCCCGTTCTGAGGTATTAGGTTCTTTGGATGGGGCTCAAACTCACACCAGCTCTCTTGTGAGACCCAGAACAGTCGGATGAGAATGTGACAGGTCCAGGGCAAGCAGCATGCAAAACGGTCCCTTAAATAGGGAAAACAGGGCCCCTTCTAGGCTGCAAAATTTATACGATAAGAGAAAAGACAAGGTCGCACTCAAACACTGCTGCGTTTCAAACCTAAAAGCCATAGATTATTGTTAGAAATTAAAAGCCCGCCAAACATTTGTGAATGGGAGTTTCTGGTGTGTTTGAGCTGCTGTAGGTTACGATTCCCTGCCTTCCTAAAAGACCATTAAGAATAAACATAACACCACATTGTTTTAAATTTATAAACATACTGCAAAGCCTAAAATTACGATACCCTAGCAAGAGTTCAGAATTTTGCTGAATTCTGCTTTTACAGATGCAGAAAATTGCCACTGCACAAAAACTGTCTTTACAGTATTGAAACAAAGTAAGTTCTCACTCAGGAAAAAATATTGAACAGCATAATGACGATTTAATACTTTGGCAACATCACTTACAATAGTATGTACAGTAAAGATTACCACGTTAAAAAACTAATTTATTTCCCTAAACATGCGAGGAGATCACATGAAGTTTATCTTAATCTGAAATATTTCAGAGAACTCTAACACAGCCTTGAGCAAAAACTACTGCAGAAAAAAAGCTCAGTTACATGTAGGTGAACATAATCAGGAAAGGAAACATTACTTGTCAGTAATGTCAAATAAAGTGACAGCAAGGAAGCAATTTTCCTGGCAGACTGACATACAATGAGATAGATTATTAGACGAGATTATGTAGGCAACTCTGCTGCAGTACTTTAAGAAACAAAAGATGATGTCATGAAGATTATAATTTTAAAAAGGGAATGAATCATGTTCACTAATTGGCTCTTCATTCTGTGTTCTCTGTAAGCAATGAGATACACACTTTATTCTGTAGTCCATGTCTAACTGCAGCCTTCACATTATATATTGTAAAAAGTTGTAAACTATGCAGCATGCATAACTGTTCAAAGTGATGAAAAAAAAAATACAAATATTATGTAGTTCTTTAGCCTGGAGCTACTGATCTTGAGATAGACAGCAGCGGACATAGAAAAGGCAGTTTTCTGAGTGCAGCCTCAGATTTGGGAGAACAGAGGGCTAACGTATTTCTGGCTGCAGCTGGAGCTCTGCAGGAATAGTAGGCAGTCTCTGGAGAACTTCCTAGAACAGTTTGCACCTTCACCGTCACACAGCTCTAGATAAATTGGGAGACCAAAAAATGTCCGGAGTCTCAGGAGATTAGCTTCCAGCTGGGGTCTCTGTTATTGTCTAGGGAGGGCAGAAGACTGTCCATCATGGGAACAAGTGTCTCTGTTAAAACAGTGAGTGGTAAAGAAAACAGATTTTTTTTTTTTTTTAATTCTGCATTATCATCGTCTTCAGGTCTAGCTGTATTATCATTCTCACATCTTTTTGTGTCTTTCAGGGATTTCTTCAGAACTCGTCAAATATAGCTGCTTTTATGAGGGGAGATAAGCATATATGGATATTTCTTAATGAAGCCATGACCAACAGCTGTTGTGAATTGCATGAAATTATAAAAAATTTTGCCTAAGATAACAAGTTTTTATAACTTCAGCATTCAAAAGACATCATCATCAACCCAGATGCAAATTACTAAAGTGGACATTAGCAAGTAAGTGGTGGCAGCATCTGCTGTGTCAACCAGTGAACTATAAATTACTTAGAGGCAGACCCATCTGAAGCTGGATGCTGTTCCTTTCTTCTTCCAATTTTACTCAGCAGAAATATCCATAGAGTTGCATTTTGTTCCTACACAGCAACAAAGATTTAAATATCTACTGTGCTGCTGTGCCCCTAGCAGACAGCAGAAGAGGAACAATTCCTCAGCATGCAGAAGATGTACAGCTTTGGTTTCCATGAATAGCACAGTACTTTACAAATCTCTCTTCATATTACTTGGGAATGCTCTAGTAAAATCCTTGTTTTTCAAATGCATCTCCTACACTTCCACTTTGCTGATGATCAGAGATAATGACATGCCAGAGGCCAGCTCCAGCTCTCGTAATTTCACCACAGTCCCCTCAGTTTTCTCGTTTTTATTTTCACTCTTCTCCCTGATAGCAGCATTCAGATTCTCTTTTCTCTACCTTCTCCCTGTGTAACTCAAAGCTGCAGTCCAGCACTCTCACCTCACAAGTTTACTGCCACAGTTAACTTTGTGTAGTCAAGTACATTAGTTTTTTTTTTTTCTTTGATTGTGTACTATGAAAAAATACAGGAAAAAAAACCCTCACTTTTTGAGGAATATAACTTGGAGGTTTTAGTAAAGATATGAAAAACATGTATAGGTTATTTCCTCATAGTGTAAGATCATTTATGTGACGATTTCTTGTACATTCATTTAAATTAAACATTACAGGGAGTAGGCACCAAATCAAAATTCATATTAGGTAGTAAGGAATGGAGAGACATGCACAGACAGAATCCAGCTGTCAGGTTGGGGCCCAAATGGGACATGCTCTTCACAGTAGCAGAAAGGCTGGCATGATCAGTATGTGTCCAGCTGTGGACAAGGGAAGGGGAACAATTTCACTAGAAGATACTATCCAGCTCATTGCTTTTGGTTTACAGTCAAGAAGTACAAAATAAGACTGGATAACTGGTTCTTCACAGTGTATGAGGAGGCATCTTCGTTTTGACTCAATGCTATCTCAGGCTTCTAAACAAGAATATGTTTATTTTATTACATTGATTTTAAAGAAACATCAGGGAACTAAAATAGAAAAAGGATACAAAAAGAGTTGTGGGAGTGGAGAAAAAGGTGTATGTGGGGGCCTCCTGCTGCGGTGGCATGCGTGGAGTAGGGATTGGAAGGGGACCAGCTCCCACTGAACCCCAACAGGCTGAAAGCAGGGAAACCCAGCTATGAGGGTCACAAAAGGATGGTGGTTTGGGGAGTAGAACAGGGAAGACTTGGATGTGGGAGTGAGAATGTAGGTCATGTAACTCTCCCTCCTGCGCAGACTGCCTTTGGAGGAAATGGGAATAGAAGGCGAAGGAAGTTTCTATTAGTATAGGAGAATAAGACATGGGAGATTAGGAAGTGTGGTGTTCCCATAAACGATAACAGGGACTATTAGAGTCCTCAAAGTGAAGGGGAGAGAGAAGGAGGCACAAAGCATGTGATAATGCATCTGAAGAAAGTAATCTAAACCACGCTGACATGAAGCTGGACTCAGAGCTGGCAGCTACAACTCAGTAAAGAGCTCTTGGAGTCACCATTGACCATTCTCTGAAGTTATCAGTTCAGTGTGCAGCAGTAGTCCAAAAAGCCAATGAAGTGTTAGGCTCCATCAGGAGCAGAGCTAGCACTTTGCTCTTTGCAACCCCAAAGACAGAGCTATAAAAGGTACAGAGAAAGGCATCAAAGCAAACAAGTGCTGTGTGAGGAGAAAATCAAAAGGCCTGGACTCTTCGCCTTGGAGAGAGAAGCATGACGGGGTGCGTGGCTGAGGTGTACAAAATAGTGAAAGCAGTAGGTAAGGCAAAAGGTGGATAAGAGTGATTATTCACCAAATTCCTAGTCCTGGGGAAAAGCGGTGAAATTAACACAAGTGTAAAGCAGCTGAAAGAAAGGACTTTCCAGCCCTGTTCCCTAAACACAGAGGGTAGTAGCCTTCTGAAAAGTATTACCCCCAAGAGGTTCTGGAAGCAGACCTCATCAGCAGGTTCCAAAAAGAATTAGAAAAATTCATAGACAACAGGTGCATAAATGGGAAATGGAGAGGCTGGGGTGCACCTTCAGCATTTGGAATCCAAGAGCTCTGGATTCTGGGACAGGACTAGGTGAGCAGAGTACAGAAAGCTTAGGCTTATATACTATCTGCAAATAACATCTCCTTCTGTCACTGCTGGAGGCAGCACACCGGGCTAGGTAATAGTCGTGAATCACTTGTTGCAAATTGCGCCGTGTGTGATCCGCAAGGTGGATGATACATTAAAGAGGTAGCTAATGGTGTGCTCCTGTGCTGTTTAGAATTTAAGGGTAACGCAGCAAAAGGCCTCTTTACATTTGATAAACCAGGATGTTACATAAAAATTCCCGGTTTCACTATTAATATTCATTAAGCATGACTGACAAAGGCCTTTGGAGGTATGGTATAAATAGCATTCTCTGCACTGGAATTCACAATAGTCAAAATCTGATCTCCCACATGATTCATGAACACACAGATATCTTGGTAGGGGCATTTAGAAGATTTATAAAGAAAAGCTTAACAATATCCCATGATCTTTAATTACTGGGGATTGTTACTATTGAGTAGCCATTCTATTTACTGTCTTAGGGGCTCTGCTACCATACTCTCCAGAATAAAATGTCCAGTGGACATGAGTAGTTTGAAATCCTTGGATATCCATCCTTCTACAAATCCATTATCCTTCTGGTATCCTTTTTTTCTTCCCTGACCATGATGAACAGCCATGCTGCTGCTAACAGGTCATTCTGTGTCTGCAGCAGACTAAGCAGGAATTTTTCCTCAATGAGAGGAAACATGACAAGCCACGTGTTTTCTACAGCTCCTGTTGGAGGAGCTTAATCAGAGCAAAGCAGAGAGGGCTCATCCTGCCAGTGCTACACAAAATGCACTGACAGCAATGCAAGTTTTGCCCTGTGGAGGATTCTGAAATCTTTCTTTAACAAGGTTTTGTATGTAAGAAACAGAATCGTTAGGAGAAGCAACTCAAAATATAGCCGAATTGGAAACAATGAGTTTCATATCGACTTCATATTAATGTGAAAGGAAAATAACATTATATACTAACCTAGGAAGAATCCAGAATGTGTTTTTACTTTTGGTCAGTATTTCCAGCATTTTGTGTTTGTTGGCCATGTTCCTCTCAGACATGTTCTTCACTGTGATCAATGTTTTTTTCCCAGTCAGTTTGCAGTAATCTACTTTTTACTGCCCTCTGTGGGCTTTGAAGTTGTTGGGTTTTTTGTTTGTTTGTTTGTTTGTTTTTCCCCTTGGCCATTGGAAATTAAGTATCCAGCTCTCACTTCTTTAACTGAGAGCTCTGCCAGGCTTTGGGAGCTTGAAGGCAAACATTTTACTTTAAGGTTATGTGTATGCTATTTTCAATGGTGTATAGAAAACTCATTCTCCTTGTGCATTACTTTCACACATTATGCAGATTTGTGTACATGAGATTAATTTGCTTTGTTTTCAAAGACAGTAATAATTGAGCAATGTGTTATGAACACAGTCACAGGCTTATATTAATATGTAAATGTACTAAATGACACAGATTTTTTTTAGTACTCTTCAATAATAAAAAAAAATCATAGATCAATTCCAGCTTTCTTTCAACATTACTGTAGATGAGCCCCCGTAAAACACAAAAACATAACTCTTCTATTATTTAATTATTGTAGGGCATACATGCTACAGTAGATGCTATAAAACCCAAAATAAATAGAGAATAGGAGATCATTAACTAGGGAAACAATGCGTGTATGGAGCACTTTGCACCAGCAAGCTGCCGGAAGCATCTGCCTCTCCGAGAGCAGCAGTAAGAGCAGAGTGCTATTAGTGCTGCTATTAAAAACAAAAAAGAGAAGTGCAGCATACTACTTTGGGATCAATATTTAATCTAATACAGCACCTTGGCTTCTCTCAGTAATCTCAAACAAGTCATAGGGTTGTTTACAAAGGAAGATTAGGTGAGGTTTCTGGTGGTCACTAGAGCAAGGCCAGGGGCATATGCTGGCTTGATTGAGCCGTTGGTTGCCTTCTTTAAATCAGTATGAAGACTGGAAGTATGCCGAGATCATCTGTGATTTCACAGAAATCATACATCTTACTACTGTAAAAACTATCAGCAGTCAACTATGAGCATCTTAAAAAGGGGTGACCCCCATAACCAACAGGCAATATACCACGAAAAAACGTGCAGCTGCAAGTATTTTTTGAAACTAATATAAAACTTTACTTCCATGCAATTTCCAAGTGGATTTATAAAACAAAACCCATTAGTAAAAAAAATAAAAACAAAATAAAATCCAGACTTCAATAGCCTTTATCAAAAACAACAACAACAAACAACAACAACAACAAAATCTTGCTGACACAAATAATAACTCACAGATGCTATTCTAAGGATGTGCTCCTAAAAGGGAGACATGTAAGTGTTTGGTAAAGCCTTATGAATTTTCAAACAGCTACGGGAAATGTGTTTTTTAGCCACCTAGAAAACCGGTACCACCATTTAAAAACAAAACAAAACAGAACAAAAACAACAAACTAAAACCAATTTAAAAATAAAAGGGGAATGTCACTTGTTAAATATTCCATTCAATCTCTGTTTTTTTTTAACTCTGACAGATAAAAATACAAAGATGCAGTAAGCCAAAAGGTAAACTACTTCCAAACTGGTTTAAGAATAAGTGCAAAATTTCAATTCAAGCCACTGGAGACAAATATTTTAGCTAAGCCAACATATACGTCTACAGCATATGTGCTGTTGTATAATGGCATACAGGCTGCCTGAAATAGCTGGTCAAGGTATGTAATTGAAGTCCCATTTTAGTATTTGTGTTCAGTCATCACGTAAGGTTAGTACCCAGCAAAAGCAACGTGAAGGAGCATGGAGGATGTTAAAAGGCAAGGAAGGCATTAAAAGGAGCATGAAACATCCATGGTTTGCTGATACATTAACGAAAATGAAGAATTCTGGCTACCTGAGCAGATGCTCCCATTAAGTACTTCACTCCTAGAATCACTGTGATAGAATTGCCTTGAGATCTGGTAATTTCACCCTGGCCATAGGAAGCAGAATTACTTGTGTGTGGTTTGTGCAATTCATAGGTGTCCTTGGGAGCTTATTGGCAATGCACGAAGGTGGTGGAAGTTTTGCTGTTGATGCCACAGACCACCACACAGCTTTTTAGGATTCGGAGGATCATAGCCCTGCTTATCTGGAGTAGGCAGCATAATATTACCAGTGCACTTTTTTCTGGAGGTTAAAAAACAAAAACAAAAATGAAAAAAAAAAACTGACACGGCCGCTATCAAAGTGAATATGTCTCAACTGCTGAAAATTTCTTGCTCTACTCCAGCTTTGTTTGAAGCTAAACTAGAAAAATACATAAATAGGCAAACAAATTCTCAA
The DNA here is from genome assembly GCA_013399475.1 of Chauna torquata. Classification (NCBI taxonomy): domain Eukaryota; kingdom Metazoa; phylum Chordata; class Aves; order Anseriformes; family Anhimidae; genus Chauna; species Chauna torquata. The sequence continues at coordinate 37,963 of VXAL01010529.1, read as the reverse complement.
ACTACCATAAAAATGCTAGAGTAGCCCAAATAAATATTAAAATCTTCTACCTTTTTCAGTGAAATGATGTGAGAAAACACCAAATCAATCAAATAATAATAAAAAAAAAAACCAAACCCAACAAAAAGCTGAAATAAAATTGGGATTTTTTTTAGAAAAAAATCCTTCGTTTCCTTTTATCTGAAAATAGAAAAAAAAAAGCCTCCTCTACGTTTTGATCTTGACATTACAGAACTTGTTACCTTTTTTTTTTTTTAAATAAGTATAAGTAACCTTTTTCATTTCTAAATAAAAAAAAATTGATTCAAAATTCCAAAAGTTCAGACTTTTTGAGCTCTGTGTTGGAAAGAAAGATGGAAAAATACAGCAGAACTTTCCTTCATTCAACCCAATTTTAAAAGTTTTTTATCCTACATTGTTTTTGATACAGTCCTCAAAATAAATTTGCCCATTCTTCTATACTTAACACCTAAGTGGCCATACCACTGTCTGCTGCTACTGTGAGTAGTCATTCCCATCATATTTGCTTTGCTGAATGACACAAAGACAAATGACTGCTACTAGTTGTGCACCATACCAAATATTTAAGCAATATTTAAGCCAATATGAACAGGATCTCTGATTGTTTTCCATTTGCTTCTTTGTTGCAGCAGAAACCTGCTGTTTCTCAGCAGATTAGAAACTTCTGGCATCTTCTACGTTTAGGTCCTGCATTGCAAATTGTTCCTTTTAAAAATGAAGACAAAGCATTTACAAAAACAAGTGAAAGGGTCACAGGTGCACATTACTGGCTGTTTTTATTGTGGATTTTCAAAGGTTCTGAGCCACAGTTGATATTTTTAGCCGTGCTTTTAACCACTTTTTCTGCTACATTGCCTAGCTGGAAATTATTTTCATAATGGTTTGATGTTAGTGCTTATTTGAATTTAGATCCTTTGTCAAATAGGTTAATCTCTCAAATTTCTTCAGTATGCATCTGACTCTTGTAACATTAACCTTGTATTTTTAACGGTGTATTATTTACCTGTCTTATGACCCAAAGCCCTTTAATGATGTTTTTGGATGTGTGATACCCAATTACCAATTATATTTTTGTAAATTTGAAGAACGAAGCTTATAGGGCTGACAGAAAATTCAAGAGGTTTCATAAAATAAATACTTGTGTTAATATAGTGCTTGTATATCTTTTAAAACATCATACACCATTTATTGTTGACTCAAACAAAGTTTATGTACAAGAAGCTGAAATATAACTTCTGCTGTGATGGGCAAAGTGAAGTCCAAAATCTATTAGATTTTAAAAACTTTTAGAAAAATATCAGTTCATTTTAGAGTTGTGTTCAATATTTGCTCATTTGTGAGGTCCAAATACAGATTGCTATTTTTATGCATAATTTGATGACCATGGGCAATTACCTCCAGATTACAGGTTTGTTTCTGATTTATTTCTTCTGATTAAAGTTATCTTTTAGGAATTATAATGTTCAGAGTTATTCTGAAACAGACATATTTGTAGGAAGTATATCAGGGTGCAAAAGTCTGAAATGAAGAGTGAAATAGTCACCTAACAGGCCTTCTCATCTACATTCGTAAATATAACCAACTCACCCATTGACAATAACAAGTGATTTCAAGTGGAGCAGGTATTGCGAAGTTTTACCAGGGACATGGAGAGCTCACAGCATCAGAAGAAGAGCAGCTCGGCTTGCTTAGCCCTGTACAGCAGAGGCTGAGAGGCTCTGAGAGATTATTGCTCTCCCTAGACACAAAGCAGGAATGGTTATTGACAAGGGAAAGATAAACTTCTTTCTCTAAAGGCAAATGTTAGTAGAGGAGCGAACATCTACAAATTAGCTATTAATACATATACGGTGCAAATGAGAATAGGAGCCCTGTATGACAGCAATAAAATTCAGGAAATTTCATGGAAGGGATTATGAGACCTGATTGCTTATAACATCAGGGGCTGAACCCACTGAACGAAGAGGACTTTCCTGTCCTATGTTTCTGACCTTTGAGGCACCCCCGGTGAAGAACTGCACTACTGAAGTTCCTGGGAGATTTATCAGCCCTGGGAAAGAACTGGAAACAAAATGCTTTTGTGATTAAACTTTTATATACAATACCAACATCGTAAATCAAGAATTCCATTCTTATAAATTATAAAGCATACTGGAATCTCTCTGCACATTTTTGTCTTAAAGTTATAGCCCTTAATAGAATTATGTTTTCTGTCTCCACTCTAATCAGGTATAATTTGTTAGTTAGGTTTTCTGCTTCTGTGTTAAGAAGATACAAGAATGTGCCATCTCGAAAGAACCTGTGAGCTTTGTAAAAGGTTCAAAAAGAGCTTGCACATCGAAATTGTGATTTTTTTTTCTTTTTGCAAACAGTTTCTTTATCATTCTAACACTATTTACAAATTTAACCTTAAAATATTGTGTCTACTGAAAATTATGTTTCTGGGTGGTATTTCATGTGTTATCCATTGGTAGTGCAGGGAAAACTATTCAGTTGTCTTTTCTGAAGTGAAATCCTTATCATCTTATGTCGGAAAGTACCCCCAGCTGTATACTTGCTATTCTTTTGGCCAGTTAGCATAGGTAGGAGGTGACTATCCCACCTCACAGGTGGGTGACACTAAACAGGTTTGAAGGGTTTTTAACCTCACTAAAACAAGACAGACTGAAGGACAGGGGATAGCAAAGACATGTTTTCTGTCTAAATAGAGTGTTTCAGCCAAAAACTTAAGCACTTGACAGACAGATGATTTCACCTGAAAGCTGGAGGGGAGAAAAGAGTTCTTTTCTGTCTTGAAAGCTGAGGGTCTCCCTTGCAAGTGTCTGAATGTCATTAAGGACTTGGTAAAATCGAAAGTAAGAATAGTTAGACAAAAGCCCAATGAAGCAGGAAGTATGTTGCATCTCCCGCCATGCAGATGGACACCCAGATATTGTGAATACTCCTCTCTCTTCTTTGAAAAAAAGGTACCAGTTTCCATATCAGACCCAAAGCCAGAATTGCAAAAGAGTATCAAGGATCCTTCAGCCAAAGCCTGCCAGAATGTCCATAAATCTGTCTCAATGATCCACTGAGACTTATGTGATAGGGGAGGAGTTTTCCTTCCAGTTTACATCCTTGTAGCTGGTGAATGTAGCTGAATGTGGATCTCCCCGACAGCCTTTCCATAGTTTGAGAACTCAGAGAGATCAGAGACCTGGATAATTTAATCCATGCAGCACATGTGCATGAAATGAGAGTTTTGGATGGTCTTGAAGAACTTATTCACCACTTTGACACTTTTCTGCCTCTTTCCTTTTTTTCCCAGTGAAAAAGAGATGCAGGAGGATAGGAACCAGTTCATACACATTAACTCCCCTGTATAGCCATTGGATTTTTAAGTCTGGCATCGCTCCCTTCTAGTGCACTGCAGCCAGTGTACATAGTTCAAACTCAGAAAGAGAAGAAGGACTGAACATCAGGCACCATAGAATCTCTCAGAAATAACTTGAAGAGAGAAGCAGGTGATGGCATCAGTTTTGATGTGGACACAGATCATAGAATCATAGAATCATAGAGTATCGTGAGTTGGAAGGGACCCACAAAGATCATCGAGTCCAGCTCCTGGCTTCACACAGGACCACCCAAAAGTCAGACCACGTGTCTGAGAGCGTTGTCCAAACACTTCTCGAACTCCAGCAGGCTCAGTGCTGTGATCACTTCCCTGGGGAGCCTGTTCCAGTGCCCGACCACCCTCTCGGTGAAGAACCTTTCCCTAACACCCAGCCTGAACCTCTTCTGTGGCAGCTCCATGCCGTTCCCTCGGGTCCTGTCGCTGTCACCAGAGGGAAGAGATCAGCGCCTGCCCCTCTGTTCCCCTCGTGAAGATTGATAGTACCAGTGATAACCAGTGATATGCCTTTTCTTATCCAAGAAACTATCCTAACGATAGTTTCTTAAGAATAAAGTTTCTCTGCTGTCAAGTAACACATTTTGTTGAAAATTCCAAACATATCCTTCTCAAATAATACTAAACTTTCCTTGAACTGTTTAGCCAGGGTTAACATTAGCAAAAGATGTCAGAAACCAGTTTTCATTCAAAACGGAATTCCACTACTTCAAAAGCTGTTTCCATTATGATCTCAAAGCAAATTCTGCATGAGACACAAAAAGGGGGGAAGGGGATTTCCTAGAGAGATCCCAGTTGATGGAGCCAAAGTCTGTGGGATACCTGCCCTCCAAAATCTCTGAGCACCATGTAGAACCCAACTACCCAACCAGAAGTAAACCCCAAACCATACATACTGGAGCTGGGAGAAACCACAGCACCAGTCTTTTTTTCTACCCATATTGTGCAAACTTAGTTGTTAATGTAGACATAGACAAACTTGAGTAAGAATTAAAACACTTTGTTGCATAGGGATAAATCTATGATCTAGGTATTAATTTTTTTTTTGCAAAATGGTAAAGAAAAAACCATCCGTCTACTCTCTTCTCCCAAATAGTGCACCCAGAACAATATGGAATTTCAAATGAAGAAAATGGTGAGGGAATGGTATTTATGATAAAGAATTTTTTCCAGAGTAGCATTTCTAAAGATCCAGTCACTGTTTGCCTTAGGATTTCATTCCGCACAAAAGCAAGTAATACATCAAAGCAGCTTAACCTTTTAGAAACAGTAATGATATCTTACAGTAAAAGTTGATAAAAATAAGATGGGAACACTTTTACAAAAGTTCCAGGTGCTCCCATGTTATTTTGACATAATTATCAAATTAGTTTCAGTTTAAATTTTTCAATTTTTTGATGCAATTAGAGCTTTTATCCTAGTGATATTCTTGGCTTTTCCAATATACACACTAAACAATCACAGTACAATGATACACTGTTCTCTCAATAGAGAAACCAGTGGAAGCAGAAGAGAGGGAAAGATGGATAGGTGGAATTCAAATATTATTGTTGGATCTCTATGCTACACTGTGCATCTCTTATGTGTTCCTGTGTATTTTTGTTTTCCTTCTCAAATTATAATTTTACAGCAAGCTAAAACTGTTCTTTAACTGTGAGAGAACTCATGGATGGAAAAAAAAAGTATAACACAGCTGTGCACACCCCGACAGATAGCACCAGCCATAAATGTAATTGAAAATGGTCATTTCAAGTCCTCTTAGAGAAGTATGTAGAAGGGTAAATGCAATAAGCATTTTTCATTTGGGAACAGGATGACACACTGCATTGCTAACTAAGTTTGTGGGCATCAATACTGACACTGGTTAGCAGAAAAGAAATTCACTGAAGATAAATGAATAACAAATTCTGGCAATTTTTAATTGTAGAACTTGAGCCCTCGCCTCGCCTTGTCTTGCCTCGCCTCCCCTCGCCTCCCCTCCCCTTCATTAAGTCAATATTTTTAACATGAGCTAATGCCTCATATCATCGCTTAGCTGATTTTGTTAAACCTAAGTTTTTCTTTGCCCCCATTTTCTGATTTTATTGGATGTTCTTAGCAGGTTCTATGCCAACCTGCACAGGTAAAGATGTGAAAAGCACGAGACTAAATAATAGGTCACCCTTATTTGGGGGTCATTTAAGATTAAACCACTTTTGAAGAGGTTGAAACTACTTTTCTTTTTTCAGCCAAAGAATTTGAAGAGAAAGGCTCACTAGCCCTCTGTGCTATATGGTTAGCAAACATTACACAGACTTCATCCCACTATGTCAGCCCTTAAAGTTAATTCTTTATTGATACAATGAATAACTCTGCAGCTACTGTTTTTATCTGCATGCTCAGATGCTAAAATATCCATTGCTTAAATAAATGTTTTATATCATCAACAATAACATTTGAAAGAATGCCATTAGAGGAGAACTCTCAAACTTAAGTTTTCAAAACTTTCCAAGGTTGAAAAGTAACATTAGGACATTAGGACCTTCTGAAGGATGAAAAAGGCCTACAAAACTATGAGAAAAGAAAAAAAGAATCAAGTTTAGTGGCAAGAGACAGCAAGATACTTTATGACTAATGTTTCCTTCATCATTTAAAGCTATATTACAAGAGATGAGATTTTTGACTGTTATGTTACAGTGTTGAGAAAGTGTAGGCCCTGCTGCAGTTTCCTAGGCATGTAGCAGAAGGATGAGTTTTGCTTTTGTTAGCACCTGGGGTCCTAACCCAGGAGCTGAGCAGGTGACCATATCTGGTATGATAAGGCAGATACACCATGGTCTCACGCAGTCTGGAGCCAGTCTGGAGAAGTAAACTGTTTTGGCAGCCCTGACGAGGAGTGCTGGAAGGCTTTAAATGTTCTGTGATATTTATATACACAATTTTTTGATCAGATGATTCAGAATATAATAGGCTGACATTAAAAAAAAAAAAAAGAAAAAAAAAAAAAAAAAGAAAGAAAGAAAGAAAAAAAAAAGGTAAGTTGAGGGTCTAAGTTAGGATTCATGTGACCTGAAGCTAAATTCCTTTTCCAATATGGGTTTCATGTATTTCCTCAGCTAAGCTGCTGAGGACTATTTCAACAAGTTGTTGAAAATGCACGGTGTAGACTGCCTCTTAAGCTGCCTACCAGAATTCATAGCCCTGTGTTAAGTGCTCATGATTGCCGTAAAAAGTTTTTCACTGGGAGTGTTTGCAACCTGGGGATGATGTTTGTAATGCAGGGACACACTAAATCAAACCCGTGAGAAATGCCAGGCAGAGGTATAAGGAAGGAGCTGTGCTCCTGGAAGGCAAGCTAAAATTTGCTGCTGTGAAGAAGCGTGAATGAACCCTCCTTTGGGATGAGGTATTTAAGACAAGGGCTAGGCTCAGTGCTTTCTAGCAAGAGGAAAATACCCTGTGCTAACACAATATTTAAATGATTTTTTTTTTCCTTCACAGCTTTTACTCAAGCATGTTTATTCAAGAAATAATTATTTGCACAGGACTTGTATGGATCTGTCTTTTATCTACCCGTGTCCCAAGCCATCTGGATGCAGGCAAGCTGCTGTNTAGGGCTGGCTGGCGTCCCCTGACTTGGGGCTAATGAATCAAGCTCAGGAGAAGCAAAAGGCTATAAGCCTAGGATGGTTTTTAATGCTAGATAGGGGAAAGAGTCCAGGTGAGAGCTTTCCTGCTTTTTTCTTGCCAGTGCAAATCTGAAGGCTGGAATCTGGATGTAACAGTTACCACATCTCTTGCTCACACAAACAAAAGGAGCAGTGATTACAGAGTTTGGCCAGTGCTGTGGAGCTGGGACCAACGTCTTAGTTCCCTTTGTACCAAATAATCAGGCATTTCAGTGGGAACATCCCCTGCTGCAGGTCCCCCGTGAAAGTTACTTTATAGCCCCTTTCCTAATACTTCATTATTCCCAGAAAAAAAAACAGGAGAAACCTTCATGAAGAGCCTAAGTGTGTGACAGATTGAAAACCTCTTCCCCACAGTATTTCACAGAAAAATGTCATGGAAAAGGAACAGGGAAATCTAAATTCCAAATTAGGCAGAAAGGTGATTCACTAATCATTGATTTCCTAATTCACAGGGAGTGAACTAACCATGGAGTAATGGGTATGACGGAGCTTTGGAGCACCGCTTGTGTCAATTGTATGACACTGGATCCTCTGGGATTCTCTGGAAGCTCCTGCTGGACTGGATTGCATTGGTGGATGGTGGGCTTCAGAATCCTACTGGAGAGGAGGCCTGAACCAAGTTTCACATCGCTTTGGACATATCAAAATTTGAATTTCTAAAGGTTCAGGTACCCACATTTTGCTGTTACAGGTTTTAGACATGTACCAAAGGAGCCTGGCTTCTTTTCCTTGAGTTAGACGTCTGTGCTGTTCTCCACGGCTTCCCAACTGTGTGGAAGGAATAGATGAATTTAGCTAGTTACAAGGCACTCATGTACTACCTAGTGGGATACCTACAAGAGCTATCAAAACATATATAGACAGAGGCAATATGAGCACAGATGCACAATTGTATGAATACTTCTTTGTCCAATTTACTTTTTTTTTTTTTTTTTNCTTTTTTTTTTTTTTTTTTTTGTGGTATATTAATTGATGGGGAAATATTATCTCCTAAGAACATTTCTGCAAATTTTAGTTATAGCCTATGGTTGTATCAGATGTCCTCTAGAGATGAAAGCTCAGGATGTTTGCTTTAACATTTGCTCTATTGAACCAATAAACAAATGTTCTCAGGAATTGGCATTTTTCCCCTGATGTGTGGTATAGTACAAAATAAAAAAAAATCTAAAATACCCATCTCACTGAATTAATACCATGAAAGGGCAAATTTTCAGTAAGCCTCAGAATGGCCTAGCATTTTACAAGCAGAAGTTTGGGTCATGCAAACTGTGAAGGTATGAGGACACTGCTAGTTATCTGGTCCCAGAGCCTGAAGCTCTAAATTGGAGGCCTGCTACTGACTCAGCCACTGACTAACGTGAAATTGGGCAAACTATTGAGGAGGAATTTTCTAATGAACATATGTAAGATCCAGGTTTAGTCGTGCTATGCTTTTATGTACTTTTAACAAGAGGACTGACTCCATGGAAGATAAGGCTTCATTTCTGTAGAACATGTAAACAAACAAACAAACAAAACCATCCTAACTAAAGCAGTATGGATGGAAGGGTGATGAGATCTCCAAACATAAAACAGAAATGCTTTAGTGTAGACAGTCATGAGGGACTGAATGTGTTTTTTCCTAAGCAAATTCTGCGTAGGAATATCATTCATTTCTCCTTTTTGTATATACATGTCAAATGGGCTTCTAATTAGTTGCTTTCAGAGTAATCACATGAAGTGAATTATTCAAAGCTGTGAATATCCAGGCCTACTGAAGGAAAGAAGCTTTCAAGGTGTATATTTTAATGCCAGAACAAAAGGTGGATGGCGGTCTGGGTTTCACTTCTTAAGACAACAGGATACTTCACTAAAAAGTGAGATGGTGCTCCCATGTAGAGGTCTTCTGGTCATCTAACCACAGGCAATGCCAAAAATGTCACTGCAAAAAATGTCAGTTATCATTAAGATGGATATTCTAGGAGTACAAGCACACGATGTTGCTTTTATCAGTGTGATGTTCTCCTTTAGAAGACATCACGTGGGCAGAAGACTTCAGATACCGGCATTAGGATCCTCGGGCAGCTAGCTGCTGATATTGCCCTGCTGTTGGGGCACTGTCGCACTCGTGCAGTGCTTGTGGTTGAGTGCTTATGTTATCTGGGGGGTTGTTGTGTTCAGACATCAGAGCACTTGTATGAGAAATTTGTAGAGGAAAAAGCATAGTTGTGCAGTACATCAACATACTCTTGAAGGCAAAAGCTGGTATAATTTCAGCCATGTCAAATTATTGTTACTTGAACGGTGACAAACTCAGGGAAAAAAAAACAAAAACAAAAAAAACAAAAACAGAACAACAAAAACAACAACAAAAACACACACCCTTTACTGACACATACTATGTCTTCATTCAGCAATGGCTTTCTGTGGTAATTTTTAGTTAATTTTTTAACATTGCTGGAGCACAGATTCAGTAGTCTTCATATTGTTGTAGCAAAGTGAATGTGTTTTAGTGACTTCGGAGTTCTTTGCATCAGTGTTTTCTCCAGCACTGTTCAAATTCAGTTAATAAACACTACATAAACGGATTGTCAGCTTCTGTAAAAACATTCCATTGTGGAAAAGATAGCCTAATCCTAGACCTGTAGATCCAAGCAGGCCCTGAACACTGTGTGTAAATAACAATGAGGACGCAAATGAGTACAGTTTTAATATTAACACTTCTTAGTTATAACATTTAGACAAAACCAAAATGGAAATTACTGTTTTTTGTTTGTTTGTTTGTTTGTTTGGCATTTATTTTCCAACCTTCTTTAAGTATCTAAAGTTCTTGGGCTTTTTATGATATGCTCCCTTAAAAGTTCAAAATAATTCAAGCAAATAGTCCAGAAGCAGAGTGCAAAGCCTGGTTTCCTGTGGATTTGTGTCTGTTGGTCAGATTCTCCACTGTGAACTAAAGAATGAGTTTCCAAATAAAAGATTTGCTGTCATTTGCAAAATTTATAACTATGCTCTCCTTTATGGATTCTCTGACATTTGATAAATTATCATGTGACCCTACAGCCATTTTTTTCTCCTCTTTCTGTTTGACTCTATCATAAAACTCACCTTTCTTAAACTGGTGCCATCTTACTGCCTTAGAAGTTATCAAAAAGCCTAGACAGAGACAAATGGAGAGAACAAGGTTGCAATTGCATAAATTTCACTTACATAAAAAACTGGGAGGAAACACAAGGACATCTAAACATTCACTCCTGTAGCTGAAATATAATTTTAGTGCCTCTCTATGTATTATTGAATTGCTGTGACTATGTAGATATCTTGCCCATGGAGAACTGGTAAAGTAGGGAATATATCTGAAGATGATCCATAACTCTATCACTTGTTTGAACATAAAAATCCCCAGTGAGGAGTTTCATAGAACCAGAGAACAAAACTGATAGTCTTTCTTCCATTTCCACACCACACTTTTCGCTGCTTCTCAAGAGAAAGATGTTGGCTTTCAAGGGGGAGAAAACACCATGTTGTATAGATAACATGTTCCATTGAATCTAGTCAATGACAACTAATCAGGTTACTGACAAAACCCATTGTGTTTTTAACAAAAAAGGGTATGCTTCAGGACAACTTTTCCCAGTGCTGATGAGAATAGTAAATCTGTTCACTCAGCTAGCTGGAACACACTGCAGTTAGCAAGTGCCATTCTAGTGCAGGAATGTGAATCAGACAAACACTTGATGGAGCAAAGATGAATGCTACATAAGAGGGTATGTCACAGTAAGGATAAGGTCACCTTTTACTTTACATTTATTTTGACAACTACCTTTGATGTATGTCTGCACTTATCTGGTTTGGAAGTTTTTAAGAAAGCTTCCTTTTAAAGAAACTTAATTGAAGCTAGACAGTGGTGATTTGCTTTCTACAGTTGAGCTGACAAAACATTTTAGAGCTCTGAGCGTCAGCATCCCCTCAGCAGTGGGAAGAACGAATACGGCCACATAGACTGGTTTCACCCTGTGCTGCACTCAGGGCTGTAGCAGGGCATCCTCACTACTGAGAAGAGAATGACCTGTGGCTGGTAAGTGGAAACTGCTGAGGTGATCCTGTAGCTGAAGCACGGTTATCTGGTTCCCCTACCCACCAACAGAGTGTAAGAGGAAGATTGACATGTCTTAAACTGTACAGAATGTGCTAGCACAATATATGATTTTGTAAACTTCTGAAAATATTCTGAGCATCATTCTCAACAGCCTTTTCTTTTGGGCACTGATTCACAGAGGTTTAATTGTTTGTTACTACTCTAGTCAGAAACCGATGGAAATGTTTCAGATGTTTAGTTCACATGTGGTTGAACTTCACTTGAAACAGACTTATTTATATATGTATACATATAGATATATAGACATGTAGACGTCTAGACATAGCATTCTACAGCATTTGAAACTAACACAAGACAGAAAAATGGAATCAAAGATTTAGAAGGTGTCAGTACAAATTCCTTGAGAAAACTTTTAAAATAAACATAAGGTTCTCAATAAGAAATGGTTCTGAACTAGAAATTTGTATTTATATGTATTATGGAATGTCCATAATTATAGTATTTCAGTACTTTTCAATAACCTTTTAGGAATAAAAAGTTTTTCTCTGCTTTATTTCTTAGTTCAGAGCTTAGATTACAGCAAAATGAAGGAAGGCTTCTAATAAAAGCATTCACCAAGTAGAAAATTTGGTTCTTAATGATTTTCACAATGGTACTGCCACATCCTGGCAATGTCTAAACTCCATAATTACCTGAGTTTTTGATTGCAGAGTTCCTTATGCATGCAGATCTGTTCTGGCAATGGCCATAAGTACCTTTGCAGCCGCTGTAACAATGAGTTTATCTCATACAAGTCCTGTCAGGATTCACAGACATGGCATGTTTCTTTTATTTGGGGAAGGGATAATTTAAAAACTTAACAGATTGGGCTTTACACAAGAATATTGCTAGAAGAGAAGGAGATGTTGTCATCTCTCCTTTCTTCAAATAGCTTTAGCACTCACCCAAAATTCTAAGGTCTAATTGCCTCATCTGCCTGACAGCCCTTGAATCTCCAACTCCCACTTCCCTGCAGCACATCCAGCAATCAGGCTCCTGGGTATTCTAAGGTGAAGTGCTATGTTTGTCTCTTTTGCATAAGCTGTTTCATTTTGCATGGAATAATCAACAGCTCAATGGACTATTCAGTGAAAATGTGAACATCACTCACTGCTCTAACAACAGTATTCATCTGGGAAGGGAAATACTCGTATCTCATGAATCCACAAGTATTCCAGATTGAACAAGCATTGGAAAAGAGTGCACAAGACAAGTTTCTCCCATTTCTGCACAAATTTCCTTATCAGCAGGCTGAGGAGTAAAGCTCACTTTGACTTGGTCTCTTCAACAAACACCAGATGGGTATCTAATTATTGCATGCAAGTAAAATAGTCTTGCAGAGGAGTCCTACCACAGAACATCATACTGTCTCTGCTGCTCAGGGCACTCTGCTGAGAGGTGGGAAAGAGGCTCTGAATCTACTCAGAGGGTGATGAGCATACAGAGGAGCATTCAACAGAGACATTAGGTATTTCTTGTCTTCGGCTATTTCAAACAAAATTTCTCTGAGCGTGTTGGGCTCAATAAATTCTACTCCGATCTGGCTTTTCCCAGCTCAGCACTTCAGCTTTTATTCTATAGCCAAGCAACTAAAACTTTGCTATTTGGAGATTGTCTCATTATCAGCAAGCATGGATGATGCAAAGGAACAAGAGGTTGCAGTAAGGAGAGTGTAGATCTCTTTTCTCAGGTGACAAGTGATAGGATACAGGGAAATGGTCTCAGGATGCACCAAGGGAGGTTTGGAATGGACATTAGGAAGAATTTCTTCGCAGAGAGGGTGGTCAAGCACTGGAATGGGCTGCCCAGGGATGTGGAGTCCCCATCCCTTAAGGTAATTAAGAGACATGTGATTGTGGCATTAAGGGACATGGTTTAGTGATGGGGCTTGGTAAGTCAGGTTGATGGTTGGACTTGTCGATCTTGTTCCAACCTAGATGATTCTGTGATTCTATGATTGTATGAATCTAAGTTCAAGAAGTTACTAACAGAACCAAAACATACAGAATCAAAGAAGTGTAAAGCTTGGAAATTAAAACTTCAAAAAGTTTTCTTCAAAAAGAACAAAGAATATGTAAAAATTACTTGAATCGTCTTCACTGCAGTTTTATGCAAGCTTATGAAAAGACCTACAAAACCTGTTTTCCCTCAGCTTGTTTTTCATTTAAGTAGGCAGAAGAAACATGGAGGAAAATGCTTATGAAAATAAAAAGATGTGGACTGAAGAGTCTGAAGCGATTTGTCAGCGGCAGATTACATCCTTTCTTTATTGCAGAACAATCCTCAATAAGATTAATGAGAGAAACAAAACAAGTTTAGTAGAGAAATCCTGTAGGGATCAAATGTTCATGTTATGTCACTACAGTTGCTATATAATCTTGTTTTAGCTAATTAGATTGTTTTATCAGAAACCCAGGTAGAAATGTAGTGAAAGATGGAGCTCAGCAGCATACCTCCAAATTAAAGCATATAATAGAAGGCGCAGGTCGTGCTGATTTGTGTGACTGATGCGCGTGCAGGAAGAGTTAGTAACGCTGCATTTCAATAAGCTGTCACGTTTCAGCACTGTAATCTGGATGTACCATTTCAGTGGGAGGTTAGTCAGATAACAGAGAATGATGCAGGAAAGTCTCCAGATTTGGTGTCGCACTGTCTAATAAAGGAAATCAGATTTATCTGATCTGAAATCTATCTAAGAAGGATCATGTGGTCCCCCCCCCCCCTTTTTTTTTTTTTTTGCTGGCTAATATACAGAACATTTCCCCTTTCGTGGCTATACTAAGACTGCTGTGCTTCCCCTTAAAAATCTTTTGAGCCTTATTCCTTTTCTGGAATACGGAAACATATTCCTTACTGATATTTTTGACAGTTCAAATACAGACAATGAGATCTGTGATGTAAGAAGTAATGCAATGCTGGTGTATTTGATTTCTGGAGAAATTACTGCACAGGTAGTTTTGATATGCTATTCATTATGTGTGTGTTTGATTGGAGTAAGATTATTTTTTTTAAAAAAATGTAGTTGGCCACAGTTAATCTCTTCTTTTGGAAAAAAAAAAAAAAAGGCCTGATGAATGAAGCTGTAGTCATATATTTTTACCAGCAGCGTAAGGCAGACAGTATTTTGCATGATGGTGCGACAAAGACAAAATCCGCAACTGTTACTCAGGTAAAGCCTTTTTTTATTGTATCTATTTGTATCCTACAAGGGGGGATACAAAATGCTCAAAGGGGAGTGAAGTGTTCAACTCTGGTTGCCTGTAATTCTAAATCCAGACATAAAAGCGAAACCTTCCACTGCCCATTTGTAACTACATTTAAGTTTGCAGCGTTACATAGTCTCCTCTTTTCTTCTCAGCCAATCATTTTCTATCCTTTGAAAAAAAATACTGGAGGTAAAAGTCAGACTTGCTGTCAAAGTAGGGAACTAGTAGCTTAAATACATTGCCCCTCAGCTATTGTAGTCTAAAGCTGCATATTTTTGCTGGCAGAAAACAACTCAATAGCACAAAATAATCTATTTTTAGGAATTAATATTAATAAGTTTAGGATTATTCTTGTAAAGTAATTTCAGGCCTTATTAAGCCTATATTTTTGATATCCTATCATCTAAGTCATGTCCTTTTATAGCTCTACAGTGACCAAGCCCACGACTCCAAGCCAGGAGCTGTAGTGGAAGGCCCGGCGCAAGCGCTTTCTGCCCAGCCGCAGAGTGCTGCTTTCTCTGCCTTTGCTCTTACCAAGGAGGCACTCAGCACCCTGCCTGCAGCACCTGGGCCTCCTCCAACCGACGGGCTGCATTGGAGTGCCACTTCAAAGCACTACGAAATGAAGAGGAATTGATCATGGAACAAAATTTCAGCAGTTTATGGGCAAGCCATCGTGCCTTGATGAAGTATGCTGTGCACAAACAGAATGATGTCCAAACTAATAATGTAGTATGTTACTACACGTATCCATACACAGAAGCACAGGCACAAATAACTGTACATGACGGTTTTGTTTCAGAAAGCTAAATACAATTATGAATATGATATATGATATAATATCTGAATAGATTCGCAGGTGAAAGGTTTGTAGTAACAGACAAGAAATAGTGGATTTTAATGAGCATACCCCATAATGAACAACTGAGAAGGAAACCTGATCTGATTAAAGAGTGGAAATGAGAAACTCCATTCCAACCACCTCCTGAAAAATGTGAAAACAGCAGCTAGAAAATCAGTAATGCTGTTTTTTGTTTGTTTGATTGATTGATTGATTTTATATTTAAACCGGAATGTCTCAAACACATGCATTTACAACCACTGAAAACAATCTGCTAATAAGCTTTCTTGGCTATGTATGTTGATCATCAATAACTTTTAAAACACAGGGGAAATTCCAGAGACTGGGAAAAAAACATATCTTCAGGCAATATTTTAGAAGGGCAAACTACCTATCAAAACTCATTCCTAGGCAAATAATACAATGTTGGACAGCATCATTAATAAATTTTATCCCCCTCTTCTAATACCAACTTTATTGTATGAAAAATAAATCTTTTCAAACTAACTTGGTATTTTTCTTAGAGTATAGATCTAGTTGATAAACAATATCAGTAATATGTTAATTTTTTTTTAATTCTGTCAGACATTTGCCCTAATACCATCTCATATTTTTATTAGGAAACTAGAATCACAATTATAACCATTGCCTGAAAACACTAAATGGATTCAAAAAGTGCTATGTAATGGCTTTTAAACTGTGGTTGTAAAGAGAAAGTGCTTGTGTGGTAATGTGTCTAGAGGTTTCCTACAGGGATTTAATTTGAGACCCATGCTATTTAGCATTTTTGTCAGAGAAGAATGGAAGAAAAAATGTCACTGAAACTATTTATGAATGATACAAAAGTTTGCATAATGGCAAACAATAAACAGGGACAAAAACCAACAAAGAGTATTAGAATTAGAACTAGAATTAGAATTAAAATAGTTCAGCTGGAAGTGACCTACAAGGATCATCAAGTCCAACTGCCTGACCTCTTCAGGGCTAACCAGAAGTTAAAGTATATTAATAAGGGCATTGTCCAAATGCCTCTTGAACACTGACAGGCATGGGGCATCAACCACCTCCCTAGGAAGCCTGTTCCAGTGTTTGAACACCCACACAGTAAAGAAATTTTTCCTAATATACACTCTGAACCTCCTCTGTTGCAACTTTTTGGCATTCCCATGTGTCCTGTCATCAGCTACCAAGGAAAAGAGACCAGCACCTTCCTCTCCACTTCCTGTCCTCAGGAAGTTGCAGAGAGCAACAAGCTTGCCTCTTGGCCTCCTCTTCTCTGAACTAGATAACCCAAGTGTCCTCAGCCTCTCTCATAGGACATGCCTTCCCACCCTTTTACCAGCTTTGTTGCCCTCCTCTGGAGGCTTTCAAGGACCTCAACATCCTTTTTAGGTTGTGGAGACCAGAACTACACACAATACTCAACATGAGGCCGCACCAACACTCAATGTAGTGGGAGAATCACCTCTTTTGACCAGCTGGCTATGCAGTGTTTAATGCACCACAAAATGCAGTCTGCCCTCTTAGCTGCCAGGGCACACTGCTGGCTCATGTTAAGCCTGCTGTCAACCATCACCCTCAGATCCCTTTCTGCTGACCTGTTCCCTAGCCACTCACCTCCCAGTCTGTACCTGTGTCTGGCATCCCAGGTGCAGAATCCAGCATTTTCCTTTATTGGACCTCATGCCGTTGATGATTGCCCAATGCTCCAACCTATCTAGATCCCTCTGCAAGGCCTCTTTTCCCTCCAGGACAAGATCTGCATCCAGATCACTGATAAAAATGTTGAATGGAACTGGCCCTAGAGTTGAGCCCAGCGGAGCACCACTAGCGACTGGCTGCCAGCCAGACATCCCCATTCGCTATGACTCTTTGAGCTCTGCCATTCAGCCAGTTCACAGACCAGCATAGTGTGAATCCGTTCAACTCACAGTTGGGCATTTTGTCCAGAAGGATGCCATGAGGGAGAGTACTAAAGGCGTTGCTTAAATCCAGAAAGATTACTTCCACCGCCTTCCCATCATCCGCTAAGAGGGTGACCATACTGCAGAAGGAGATCAAACTCCTAAGACAGGACTTGGCCTTCATGAACTCATGTTGACTATGCCTAATAAGAGCTTTGTTCTTTAAATGCCTTTCAGTATCACCCAGAATAATCTTCTCCGTAACTTTTCCAGGGACTGAGGTTAGACTAACAGATCTGTAGTTTCCTGGATCTTGTCTCATGCCCTTCTTGGAGGCTGCTGTAACATTGGCTAGCTTCCAGTCAGAAGGGACCTCCCCATACTCCCAAGACCTTTGGTAAATTGTTGAGAGGGATCCAGCTATAATGTCTGCTACTTTCTTCAAGGACTCTGGGGTGAATTCCATCAAGCCCAATGGACTTATGGACATTCAGCTGATACAACTGGTCCCTTACAGTTTTGCTGACCACAGATGGAAAGTTGCAACTCCCCCAGTCACCATCCCCAACTCAGAGGACCAGGAACCCAAGATCTATCATTGCTATTAAAAACTGAGACAAAAATAAAGGCATTAAATGCCTCCATCTTCTCCTCACCCTTACTTGTTAGGTGACTATCTTCATCACGTATCAGTCCAGTGTTTTCCTTAGACCTCCTCTTGCTGTTTACATACTTTAAAAAGCCTTTTTTAAAGCCACTGCTACCACAGAGGTCAATGTCAACTGGAGTTGAGCTTAGGCTTTTCTTGTGGTTTTTTTTTTTCCCCTGCAGATCTGAACTGCAGCTGTGTAATCTCCCTGTGAAGCCTGACCTTGTTTCCAGAGATAATGTATTCCCTTCTTCTACCCAAGTTCCAAGAGGAGTCCCCTGTTCAACCAAGCTGGTCTTCTGCCCAACTTGCTTGACTTGCAATGCAATGGGATTCTCTGCTCCTGTGTTTTTAAAAGGTCGTTCTTAAAAAGCGACCGGCTCTCATGGACCCTTAAACCCTCTAGAGCAGATTCCCAGGGAACACTGCTAACTAGCTCCCTGGGAAACTTGAAGCTTAAAAACCAGGGTGGCAACTCCGCTGACCTTTTTTTCTGCTTACACCAAAAATTTTTAACTCAACTGTTTCATGATCACTGCAGCCAAGACCGTCATCCACTGTCACGTGTCCCACAAGGCCTTCCCTATTCTCAGACAGATCTAGGAGGGCACCTTTCCTAGTTAGCTCAGTAAGTACTTGTGACAGGAAATCATCATCAATACGCTTTAGGAATTTCCCAGAGTTGCTTGTCATAGCAGTATGATATTCCTAATTTATGTGTGGGAACTTGAAGCCTCCCATAAGTATGAGAGCAACTGATCCAGAGATTTATCCTAATTGCCTATAGAAATGGTCATCTGTGCTATTACCCTGGGTGGGCAGTTGGTAGTAGACGCCCACAATGACGTCTGCTTTGCTGTCCATCCCCTTCATCCTCACCCAGAGGCTCTCTACCACGTGATCTCTAACGACAAGGGCTGTGCAGTCTAATCTCTCCCTTATGTACAGTGCAATACCACCTTGCCTGCCCTGCCTATCCCTCCTGAACAGTCAATAGCCCTCCATCCTGACATTCCAGTCATGCAACTTGTCCCACCAAGTCTCAGTAATACCAATGATATAACTCTGGGAAAGGGCCAAATATTCCAGGTCATCCCATTTCTTCCTCATAATGAATGTGTTGGTATAAAAGCATTTCAGATATGCTCCTGAACCCGTAGAGCTCTCTGGAATGGTGTAGATGCTTCTATCAGCCTTGACACCCTCAGGTGGTGCCGTATCATCCCTTGGCCTAACGTCAGTGTTCCTAACGGTATCCCCTTCCCCACTGGTCCTGGCTTAAAGGTCTCTCAATCCATCTTGCCAGGTTATGAACCAAGAAACTTCTCCACCACTGAGACAAGTGGCTCCTGTCAGACCTCAGCAGTCCTCATGTCTTGAAGACTCTTCCACAATTATAAAACCCAAAATTCTGGTGTAGGCACCAGTATTGGAGCAGGGCATTAGTGACCTGGGCTTGCCTGTTTCTTTGTGATTTGGTTAGTGTAGTAACTACATGAAAGCAAGTAGTTTGCATTTCAGTACGACCAGTATTGGATCATTGAACCATACTGAGTCAAGGCGAAATGGCAGTCACAGCTGAGGGGTGAGAGACTATCCTGGGAACCAGGGGGCCTGAATAGAACAGGGCACTCTTCCAGAGAGGATTTGATAAAGAATTTAGGCATGTACATGCATCACTGTGATCTTGAAAACTCTAAATCATTCTTGTATACTCCTCACGCACCTTAATATTTTATTTAAATTGCCCAACATGAATGGAATTGCTTCTTCCCAAATGCCCTGCTCCACCTTAGCCTGATCAGGTCTTGAAGCCTAGAAAGGGTTCCCATGCCCCACTATTCCACCTGTTCTCACAAGACACTAGCTGTGCCACAGCAGGACAGGACAGCCCACTGAATACCTCTGTCATACAGTCCTCTTACTACTCCTATCACCAGGGCTAATGTTCTGCCTTCTATCTTCCATCCTCTTCCCACTTCATGCACCAGTTAAGCTGCTAAAATGCTCAAAATGGGAAGCAAAAGATGTCTGCGAGAATTAAAACTTGCATCTCCTACCTCCTAAGACATCCAACTAGGTTCATCCACATGGAATTCAGAATACAGCTTTTGCCGTGGTTGCAGACTAAACAGGAACAGAGCCCGCTCTCTGGGCCAAGTGCCACAGCGTAGCTTGTGTTTATGGGGCTGATCTCCCTTTGGAAAACGTGGTGGCCTCTTCCATACTTTCTATTGGGAATGATTTTATGTTTTCCCCTGGACCAAATAATCATCTGGAGATTGCTAGCTGCCACAGATTAATAAGTAAACATTATGAATGATGGGAATAAATGTGTTTTGGCTCTGTTTTAGCCTAAAGGTGTAGGACACCTTACAAAATACATGATATTTAGGGTTTGTTTTTTTTTTTCCTAAGAAGTCTTTCAGTGCAGCTTGGAAGACAGAGTTTCTATTCATGTGTTATCTTGCCCGTACTTAATTTAGGGAAGGGAGTGAGGTGTGAAATCAAAGAATAAAGAATATATATGCCAATGTTTAAAAAAAAAAAAAGATTTAAAGAAAATCAATCCAAATAACTTGAACCTTGCTGTGGTTCTCTTATTCACACTTTTTTTGTGCTGTAAGTTGCCTTTGACATGTGCTCTGTAAGTCCTGTGCTTTTAGCCTCAGGCATTGGCTGCTCAAGAGCACAGAAAAAGAAAAATGATACCTCTGCTGCAATGTTTATGAAATTTAGAGAAGCGAGGGGTTGAAAGCTTAGATCAGTAGAAGTAGTTTTCCTGAGTTCCTCCTTTTCCTGAACTACTGGTCCTAAGGGATGCTAGTACATCTGAGAGGAAATGGGCAGATTTGTGTGCTTCTCCCTCCCCTCTGCTTGATGTGTCCACAGTTGAACACGAAGCATGCTTCTGAGAAGACCATGAGGATACTCTGGGAGGGGAAGGAATTAATATGATCAGCCTTGCTACTGGCTAGACCTGGAGGCAGTAGCCTCACTTCCATTGTGTTACCAGATTTGACAACACCTAACTCAGTCTATCATCCACGTAGGTGCTATGGTAGAATAGGTCTAATGAGAGATGGGTGCTTCATGTGTCCAATGACATTTTTGGAAGTGGCACTGTGTTTTCTGCTGGAGTGGAGGGTGGGCTTCAGGCAGAAGGTCTATTAACTTAAGTTAATATGCACAACCACATCTGAGTTCCTGGGTGAGGTTTATATGGGACATACATGCACTGCTCTTTAACCACAGCAATGCACTCAGTGAGGCACTTTTCAATGACAGACACTTCGTGACTATACCAACATACCGCCTGACTGAAGCTATATTTGTGACAGGAGATCATCAATTGAAGAGATAATGTGTATTCTCCAAGAATGATGGCGACACTGGGCAGTATCAATCTTCAGCAGAACTCCGTAGCAAACCCTTCCTTTCTCTAGCCAGGGGAGCCAAAGTGACTCTCGCTTGAGTTGTGCTGTGCTGGAACATCTGCACCCAATCTGGTGGTTGTGGCAAAAGCAAAGGCCACAGATGTCCTGCAGGGTCTTCCCAGCATCCTCCCCCTTCTTTTCCATTTGAGGGGGTCTGGATGCAAAAGAGGCCAAGGTAGAGTTTGAGGTGGGTTGTGGTTTAAGGCTCCAGTCTAAGGTATGAGCTCTCTGTGGCCAGATAAGCAATTTGTCTTGGCACACCCAGCACAGCTATGCTGGAACACCTCGCAGTACTGGTTATGATAGTAGCTGTGATCTCCCACACCGAGGTTTCCTCTTGCCTGGATCCCAGCCTCCAGAAAAGAATTAAAAGCTTGCAAGCAGTGGTCTTTATGTATCATGACAGCAAGGGCGTATTCGACGTAGCATGACAGGAGGTTTTCAGGCACAAGAACTGCTGAGATATTACTAGAGGACCATGTCAAAAGTAGCATATCAAACTGACTCAACCTCGTTACTTACTAGCAATGTTCCAAATGCAAAATGCTCCCTGAAACTTTATGGGAGTGTGTGGGATGGCACAGCTGAAAACCATCATAGGGAGGGTTCTGACACTAGAATACCACTAGTAGGTGAATATTATGGTCCTGGTTCATTTAAAGTATAAATATGGCCTGGGACCCTCATTGGCCAGGACATCACCACCATCCTGCACATGTTCAGAGCATAGACTCTGACAGCTGTATGCACTGGAGGAAGGTCCTTAGGGATTATAGCAGCGTCACATCTTGCCCATCCCACAGCTGCCCACTCTCCTAGAAACCTCAAAGGAATACCTCTGACTGTTCACATGTCTGCAACCAGGATGGGACAGAGTTGTTGTGAGCATATGGATACAAATATGATGCTGGGAAACAGCACAGTTCTGCCAAGTTGGATGCTGTGCACTGGGCACACTCTGGATACAGAAAGCTGAAGGACAGGCTTTCGCTCCCTTCTTCCCATCAGAGAGAAGACTTAGGGCTCCAGAATATTTATCCGTCACACGCACTGCTTGAACAGCATATGTAGGTATTAACAAGTTTGGTGTTATTGCAAAGAAATGCATCTCAAATGGGACAACAAGGTGGAGTCTGTGTGTGTTTTCTCAGGGATCCTAGATGAACTCTTTTTATGTTTCCTTTCTTTGTTCTGTCCCTTACTATTCAGTGCAGCTCCTCTTGAAGACTTACCACACAGTGATGTGCAATTCAAATGCAAAACACACTGTGGGGCCTCTTAGCTTCAGCAGAACTGCTACTTGATCCATTCCCACAAGACCCCAGTGAAGCAGCAGTTGTCAAGACTTCCCTCAAGTGAAGTCTACAGCCCAGCTGCTTCACTGCTACACTTTTTTTAACCTTTCATTAAAACTTCTGTATGGTCTGCAGTCATCTGCATGGGGATGATAAATTCCTACAGAGGGTAAGTTCCATCAGCATACGTACATGTCGACTATTTAATGCTACTAACATCTTGCCTGTGAGGAGGTGGAGCACACCCCAGTCCATCCAAGACAGCAGACAGACAATCACTGTATACTTGCCCAGTGCCCGCAAATCCACTGAGATCTAGGAGGACGTGCATTAGCAACAAATCATAAAGATGCAGTGGGACAAATTTTAGGCATACAGATTTTGCTGGTCACCCTGGTCCCATCCTCTCTGGCCCAAGGAATGACAGCATTTCTGACTGCCTTGGAGAGCAAAAAATATAGCAGATAGAATAAAGGTGTGCAAATCTGGCCTGATGGTGAACTTCCCTGTCTCAAATGACTGTTTGGCAAAGTTTTGCATAGTTAAACTCTAACATGTGGTGGCTGCACATCTGGACATCAGGATGAGTAGCTGTCACTGCAAGGCACGAGCCTTGGCAGAAGGCTCGAAGTGTGACCCTCCACAGCCAACTTTTACTTACACTCATGGTCTATAAGCTCTGTGTAGAGCACACATCTTGCTTTGATCACTCATCTCTCTGCTTTAAAACAGCTACTTTCTAACCAATAGTCTGGTTCAAGCCTGTCTCCAAACCAGTCCTTTAGCTGGGAGGGAAGGAATAACTGATTTCTCAAGGAACACTGTTAATGTGTCCCAACAGTGGAGTGGGAGCTGAGGGCACTGTCTCCTTCTTCATCTAGGCTTGCCTAACAGGATGACAACAGTATTTCTATTGAGCGGGAGCTGAGAACTGACACTGAAGAGCAGTGAAGGGTATCCTGAGAGTGGTCTTGGGCAGACTAAGGGATGGCAGCAGGTGCACCACACTTGTGAGATGTTACACTGCTCAGTTGCAAATGTACATTGAGAAATTCCCATGGTTCATTTTGTCTTGACATTGGCTTTCAGCAGAAGCACATCTGATATGCTCTCAGGTTACCCCAAAGCCTTAACACTATAGATAAAAAAACAAGTCCTTTGGCTAAGAACTCAAAGACTTCTACAAAGGAAAATATAGATATAACCTAATGATATAGTTACAGCAGAATGAAAGTGTGACTGCAGCAGAGTCAACAAACCTGTCATGGCTTCAATATACATAGCAAATGACAGCATTGAAGAAGCAGGGAGAATGGATCTTCAGTACTGACCCATATCCAGAAGACAAAATCTGCAGGGACCCCCTCTGTTTATTCTGGTTGGACACAGTTTCTATGCAGAGATTTTGGTACAGACAACTTTTTTTTGTTACACAATATGGTCTGACCTGAAAAGCCCTTCACTTTACTCAGCATCTCATCATGGGCTTGAATCAGTGAACCAAAGATGAAAGATCAGCAATTTATCCACTACCATTCAGCTCCATCAAGCACATCTAAAATATGAGAATGGACATTGCAAAACTAACATTTCAGAGTCAGACTTGGGAAGATCATATTTACATTGCTGTCAGGAAGACATTTGCATTTTTAAAAGCCTGGTAAGCTTTGTAGCCCAAGTATCTAGCCTGCATGGTAATAAGCTATATTCTGACAATAAAGTATATCAACATGAACTTGATATTTACTGGAAGTTAAAATTCTGTTAATGCTAAAAAAATATGAGTACACAGACACTTAGTTCAGAGCATCTTTGCAGTACTTACACTTGGAAATTGATTTAGTGCCAATTTTAAAGCTAAGCTCTCAATACTTTGTACCTTTCATACAAAACTCTGCTTTTACCATGTCATACGTGAAGGTGATCACAGAGTTGAAGCATGAATTTAATCCTCTGCATTATTTAGTAAGGCCTCAGAGCAAATTCTGAAAATCTCTGTCCCCTTTCTCAATACATGTAATTTCACAAAACCCAACCCATTCCCAAATTCCAACATTGGTTGAAGCAACTCATCCACCTTATGACAATCTCCTACTTAGTGGCAAATTATGTTTTAACTCTTCAAGCATGCCAAATAAGTGTCAGCCTAAAGTGTTTTCCTTCCTTTTTCCAAGAATGTCTAGAGACCAGTACCATGGGTGAATTACTGATAAATAATATTTCACAGGATTTGTGTGTATTTATCTATATTTATATCTGTATCTGTATCTGTATCTGTATCTGTATCTGTATCTGTATCTCTATCTCTATCTCTATCTCTATCTCTATCTCTATCTCTATCTCTATCTCTATCTCTATCTAATCTATATATCTATATCTATATTTACACCTATCTTTCCTTCAAGGAGAACAGAAAAAATTCTATTTCATTTATATGTGAGAGAGACACCCTTTTTGTCATTCCGCCCCACCCCCACCCCCAAAGGCTTTATCGCTAGGAGAGGCTCTCACATGTTAAGTCACAGCTGCTTCTATATCCTACAATTTCTCCTTTACTCAGCATTTCCTAGTCTCACCTTGTTTACGTTTCTCTAAGACAGCATCCTTCAACACGATTCTTTATCTGGTTGGAAGAGATGAAAAGTGTCCTGGGGAAAGAATCTCTTGCTCTCTGCTGCCTGCCTGGAGTCAGAATAAATGGTAGCACCAAGAACTCTAAATCTCAGAAGTTTAGTATTGTCAGTTGCTTTTAGAGTGTGACTGGTGATATTAAATTCCTGGATGATTTACAGGTAGCTCTGGCAGTCTGAGCATACTTGAGATACAAATTTTTTAATGATTTATAACTAGAACAGTTTTGGGCTAATATTCAAAGGCACATTCCTGATGCAAAGGTTCCTGTGACAAGTTTCAGGTCCATTTTTAAATTCTACGGACAGATTTCCTTGAGTGTGAGGAATGAAAACAAACAAACAAACAAACAAACAAACAAACAAAAAACAAAACAAAACCAAACCAAAACAAAAACACTTTTCACTTGCCTTGTGCCCAAGAATGGATACATTTTCTTGATTTAAAAAGATCCCCCCTCCCCTCCCCCTGCCCCTGCCAAATCTTAGTATATTGTGTCAGACCAATGTCAAAGTTTGGCAAATGGTACAGATGGTACTACTTGTTGTAATGCCCAGGATTCTACTATCACAGAATCACAGGGTGCCTGAGGCTGGCAGGGACCTCTGGAGCCACCTGGTCCCACCCCTGCTCAAGCAGGGACACCCAGAGCAGGGTGCCCAGCACCATGTCCAGGCGGCTTCTGAAGATCCCAAGGAGGAGACCCCACAGCCTCTGGGCAGCCTGTGCCCGTGCTGCGTCACCCGCACAGTGCAGGAGTGCTGCCTGGTGTTTAGACAGACTTCTTGTGTTACTTCATAAACTTCAGTTTGTGCTCATTGAATCTTGTCCTGGCACTGGGCACCAGTGAAAATAAAATAGTTCCATCCTCTTTGCACCCTCCCTTCAGGAGGGTGTATTCCTGAGGAGTGTATTCCTGAGATGTAACATACCATGAGTATTAACTTTAACAGATACTTGTACAGAATGGCTTTTAATTACTGAAGGTACTACTTTAAAGAATTACTATCCTGTACTTAGTCCTCTCTCAAAGCATCAGTGACCTGTTTAATGAGTAACTAATTGTACTCTTGTAAGACTAATTTTAAACTATCTCAATCAGTGGAAGTTAGTATGTAAAGTTACTTTACATAGGTATTATTTTAGTGAATAATTCATGCTGGAATTTTACTAGACACTGATCATTTCCAGTAACTGTCTGCTTTGAAGCCTGCATATAGCATTGCCCTTTATTTTCAGTAATGGAATTACCTGACATGTCAAGAAAATAAATATTTAACCCTCCAATATACAAATTTAAAATAAGTATTATATTGTTGAGATTGTCTTAACAGAAATATATGGGAAATACATAGGTTCCAAATATAATGAAGATTCACTCCTTCTATAATCTTGTCAGAAGAATTCTCTCAGAAGGAAAGCTGCATTTGCATTGCCCCCATACAGCACATGCCAGACCGGATCTCATTCATTCACACTCACATTCCTCTAAGCAGCAAGACACAGCTTGACAGTATTACCTCTGATATAGAACAATGCCTGCCAGCCCTACGTAGGGTTCACATACAGGAAGATGCAGTCATATTGCAGAGCACCTCTAGAGCTTTTAAGTTACAGAAATATTTTCTGCAAGATTGATGCTCTCAGGTTTTATTTCATCAACAGCAATGACAAAGAACCAACCAACTCCTCCTTCTTCCCCTTTGCACTCAGTCCAGTTCATAGGAAGGCACTTTGGACAATTTTTCCCTCATGTAATCCTTTATCTTGTGCCTTACTGGAAGTTTGCTTTATGGGAGACCTTACTGCTATTTTTGAAGAGTCACAACTCACTGTAACGCTTGAAATACACTAGCAGAATTACACATATAACATTCAACATTTTTGTGCCTTTCCATAGTTAATATATTTCATGTTGCATTTTTATGTATTTCAGAGGTGTGTAACTTTTTTCCAGATTCATTGTTTACAAATGAAGAATACAAGAACTATTGAACCATCACTATTTGTTCAGTGGTTCAGTACAGCAAATAATGAGATGAGTCACTGCAAGTTACTGCTAAGCATCCTATTACAAAAATGTCTAAAATTGTAAAGAGGTTTTCCTGTAATACAACTTAATACTGTATAATTCACCATGCACCATAGTTCTTTGGTTGTTCTATAACCTGAAGAGATCTCATTTCATTATTAGTCACCTACAAAACAAAAATTCTTGATGTGTGTATCTTCTTTAGTCTCAAACACCAAGGAAGATAAAGAAATATCTTTCCTCTTCACTCTGGCAGTAGTTTACATTCTCTATGCAAGCATATAAATGACTACCCTCTTTTTCACCTTGTATAAACAAGACTCATAAGCAGTAATTGCTCTGCTCTGTATTCCTTGCGTGAGCTGCTAAATATTATATTTCTAGTAGGATATGCTTGTATTCTAAATATAACTTAAATGCATCCTGCTTTCATAAATAATATATTGCTGACTCACTGGTGTGTCATAAGACACAGTTAAGTAAGAACCAGCTGGAAAAACAAATCAATATTAGGTATAGGACTGTTTTAACATCTGTTGGTTCCTCTAATAAGAGATTGTGGATACCCGTTAAACAATTAGTTTCCAGCTTCTGCTTACACTTACAATCCCTTCTAACGCATGTTCTTTACTTCACGCAATTAAGTTGGTTTGAATGTAAGCGCAGCAATGTGGTTCTGAGAGCACTACAAATACCAGCCATATGGCAGGGTTATCTTCAAGTGCAAGTGGATGTTGTTGTTTGTGCAACAAATAGGCCTTGTTGAGACAGAATGACTGGACTTTGAACATACTTATTTTCTGCACTGTATAAGGCTAGAATAATGCATATTATAAAAAGCAGATACCTGAAAGCAGTGAAAAAAAAAAAAAAATCCCACACAAATCAAATTTGGGTAGGCTGAAGAAAGAGAAATTGAAGAAACAAAAAGTAACAGGAATTCGGTGATGCCAGTATTGCCTTTAGAAGCATTTGGATAGCAGTTTCTCCGGCACTTATTTTTATTTGATTATTGAAATTCATACGTGTACTCATTATCAAGTGTATAAAACAATGTGACAAACAGAAGAATCTATGGCTTCAGGGGGCAACAAGAAAACAGAGGCTTTTACAGTAACTTTACATTGCCCATGCTGCAGTTTCTCTGGTCCTGACATATATTCCCTCCCCCTTTTTTTAGTTTGACAATGCAGCTGAAACAACCACCATGAGAGCATACATTTTCCACCAAAAAGTCACAGCAACCTCCTTTCCTCTTGGCTTTATACTTAGATACACTTGGATACTTCATGTACTTGTGTTGTGGCATGGCCCAAAGCCAGAAAGAGAAAGGTGGGCAGGCAGGCACCAGCTCTCCTTCCTGATGCTTTGCTGCTTCTGGAGGACAAGAGGGAGACATCATCCAGTCTGGACATTTGTCAGTGACCAGCTGTCTCTGCCTGTGGGCAGTGTTCTCTTTGGTTACCCATGGAACAACACAGCCCACAGCCACTGGAAACATACACACTAACACATTGGTGGAGAAGCAAGGACGTTTTTTGTCTGCATGTAACACATTGCTTGTGCTGCATGGTGTCTGGATCCAGCATCTTGTTTGGTGCTCAACCACTGCAGGGAAAGCTTCTCTAGGAAAGAGCCATCTTCTGTACAGCTGGCCAGTGCACAGGGACAGGCACAGTGCTGCACGCCATCTATGCTATATTTGTCACTGGTGATGAGAGATCTGGCCAGCCAGGGTCATTCTGATGGCTCCTTCAGGGACAGTCGTAGGTGAAGAGAACTTCTGAAAAAGAGTCTGTTCTGTGCTAGATGCTGTCCCAGTTTTTTGTATGGGAAATCCACCTTCCTGAATGTCTGTGTGGGCATCCAGTCCATGGGACCAGATGAGATTGCTCCATAGTAACCCCCCTCCACACCCCCAAAACACAGGTAGATGAGTTCCTGATTTCTCTTAGCCCCCATCTCCTGGCCTTGCTGGGATATTCCAAAACCAGACAGCCAACAGAGCCAACCTGGGGCTGCAAGAGCCCTGAAATGAAGATTATAAAAGGCAGGAGATGCCGTGAGGATCCTCTCTGATGACAGCCCCAAAGAAAAGCCCTGAAGAATAACTATAGCTGGTATCAAGATATCTTTTTTTTTTTTTTTTCTAAACAGAACAAAACATCACCTGGGAAGGATGAACTTTACCTCTGTGAATGCTCCTGCAGTGAAATAGGACAAGATGTGAAAGGTTGGGTGTACTTGTTTGTACAGGGCCTTTGTGCCTCAGCTGTGGCTGTGAGAGGGGAAAGGAAGAGTCCTTGCCAGGAACTGATGATTAAGAAGGGGACAAAGCAGATGACCTCAGTATGAAGCCGGGGACAGTCCTTCCTTGCTCTTCCCTCCTGCTCACAAAGTCGTCCCTTGCAGCAGCTCAGCCTGCCAACCTTGCCCACAAAGTGGGCTTTGCATAGCTTGTGGCACATGTAGAGAAAAGCAAGTGCAGCTTGAGGGCTGCTAAGGCCAAGAAGTCGGCTAGGGCTGGACCTGTAAAGACAGGTACCTCTGAGAAGTGGAATAGGAAGAGGTATATACCTGTAAGAATGCTTGGTAAGCCAAAAAGAATCATTTCCAAAGTTTTTTCTCTATCTGTGTGCTTGTGCATTCATACAAGTTGACCACGGCAAGCACAGTTACCAACTCCAGTAGGCCAGCTTGGGCTCCCTGGTGAAAGAGGCATTAAGGGCATCTAAGCAGGCTGTAGTACATGCATATGTACCATGAAAACACCCTGCAATTTTTGCTTGTTGACCAGGTTCATATACAACTATTTATGAGATAAATTTGGGTTGCTTAGCAATGATGTTTTCACTTCTCAGCTAGAAAGGCTGGGATAGTGGTGTCCCTGAGGAAAGGAACACACCTGAAAATCAAACTCCCAGTGTGGATGCAAGAGCTACAGCTCTATCAGTTCATCTGGACCACTCTCATTTCATCCACACAGGGAGATGCAGCTCACTGTAAAATGAAAATAATATAAATGGTCATGGAATACAGTCTTCAGGGACAGAGAAACCCTTACTGGAAAGAAAAAAAAAAAAAAAAAGATAATTGCAGACCATGCTTTCCTTCTGACAGCTCAATCTTTCGTAGAAGCAAAGCCACAGTTTTAAGAAATTACCTGTCACTGCAGTAGCACATATGTAGTAATATCAGATTGGCTCCAACAACTTTACATGCAAATCCCCTCCAGTATTGAAAGACTTTCTACCAACTTAAGTCTTTATCTAAAACAATTCCTAAACAATATTGCTATAAATCTTTCCTTGTAGGAAATCAGTGTTCTTTTCCAATTATGAAATTAATCATAATTAACAGAGCTGTGCTGAATGAAATATTCCAGGAATGTTGAGTCTTGAATTAGCACCTGGCAGGCAAACGATGAGAGTCTAACAAAGTTATAAGCAGTTGGAAACACGGTCTTGTAATGGAAAGTGTCAGGCAACCTTAATAACAGGCTGTGCTACCAGCTCCCCGTGACAGAATAGAATATTTTCCTTCATGGTATGGATTTAGTTGAAGTTGTGTAGGTGGCAGCTTTTAGCAGGTCCAGAATAAATATTTTCTGGGAAGTATCACTGAAGAAGAAATTCATGTAAATTATTAATTAAATTATTAATCTTGCCAAATTAAATACAGATGATGTTCATATTAATTATTCCACCATTTCACTGATCCCTTTTATTCCTAGCTTTTTAATAGTGCTGTAGACCTGTCTAGTGCTCCTCCACATTCCAATGTATTCTGAGCTGACAGAAGAAGTGACA
Source organism: Chauna torquata (assembly GCA_013399475.1). NCBI lineage: Eukaryota > Metazoa > Chordata > Aves > Anseriformes > Anhimidae > Chauna > Chauna torquata. The sequence goes on along the minus strand of VXAL01010529.1, from coordinate 6,962 downwards.
TGCAGAAAGGTATTTTTTGAAAAAGAGACTTCTCTGCCCTTCAATATATGTCCGGATTTTCTATATAATGCACGAAATAGCTGCCACTCCAATTTGGTAGGGGATTAAGGGGGGGATTTTACTTTCTCACAAGTGATTCATCAAAATAAGAGCAACATATATTTTGAGTTGAAAATTTTGATACTTACCTGGATCCTTTTGACGTGAGTTGGAAACTGGCCATTGCTTTCAATAGGTTTGGAGTCAGGCCTTGACTGTTCTTAAAATTTATGAAGAAAGAAAGACTGAATTCCAAAGGGATGGAGTTTGGTTGTTCTGCAAAAGTAATTGTAAATATTTTTGGATCAAGTTCTGAGAGGGGAAAAAAAAAAGCCAACTAATAATATGACAATGGGAATGCTCAACGTAAGTTCAAGCTCATGGCAGAATCCACAGAGAGGCCATGCTGCAAGCCTGCTGTGAACTAAATTTTGTGCTTATTGCAGAAATGAACTCTCTAGCTCCTTCATTTTTTCTAAGTAAGGAAGCAGGGGTGCTGTCTTACATTCGTTGTGAGTAGGTCATTCAACCCAAAGCTCAGAATTTTTCCTCTTATATTTACACTATCTTTAAATGGAAATAAAAGCTAACAAATGAGCAATTTATCTTCCTTATGGGCTGCCTAATCCAGCACAGCCTGATATTCCAAATTACAGGAACAGGTTTTGTTGGCAATATTTTTCTGTCATAATTTCATAGTCTTTTTAAGCACCTATACTGACTATACTGACTCTTATGCCAAATATCCAAATGTTTTGTCACCGTGTAGGCAGCAGACCCATATTTGATAAAAATGTGCTGTGAATCCCTGATCCAAAACTGGATATAGAAAGGTCCATAAAAATATAACTGTCAGGTCTGAAGCAACTCCGGATTTTGGGGGCGAGGAAGAAGGTGGAGTTTTTGGCAGGAAAAGAAAGTTCTGAAATCAGATTGCAGTTCTAATATCTTCAAAGTAAGTCTGCTGTAAAATGCAATATTCATGCTTTCTTAATCCCATGGATGCCAACCTCATAAAAGAAGAATGATTTTGTGAATAAGAAGAAGATTTTAGGAAGATTGAGAGAACAACAGAAAAGTCTGCGGGTCCTCCCCAGAGCAGTGGTGTGCTATTGCTGCTGCTGAGCGCTCCCTGCCTTGATGCTGTGAGTGACTGACCAAGTGATGAGGTGTTTCTGAAGAAAAGAGACACAGAAACAGCGTCAGATTCAACGAGCAGCAAGATAAGGAAACACAAGGCCAGTTCCCTCTGTTCAGTAGCAGGCTGGGTAAGGGCACATTGGCACTTGGGTACAATCTGTGGAAAGCAGGAAGGGACTCACTGCAGTTCTCCTCCATGGAGCAAAGGTGAAGCTGTGGGACATCTCATTCACAAGAAGAGAATGGGTAAATGAATGGGGCAGGATGTGGTGACAATTCTGGAAGAGGAAAACTTATAGGACACAGACGGAGGGACCTAGGGGAAGTGGGTATTGACATGTTTGCTCATGGTGAAACACATTGGGAATGGGAAGAGCAGTGTGTTACACACTGTGGATATGTTTAAAAGTTAGTTGAAGGCTGGAAACTGCTTGTCTGTGGCTGTCCGTAACAACATGCTCTTGAGAACAAGCTAGAGCTGTAAAATGGAATATATAGGTTTTAAAGCCTAAGTTCAAGACATTTCAGGAATAATTTGTTGGGCTTCTGCACCTTTGAAGTCGCTTGTTCCAGACTGGTATGCACTGAAGAATCTGTTCAAGAGCTAAAATACCAGCAGAAACTGTACATAGATTTGCACCCTTTGCTCAAACCCTACACAGAGCAATGTTCTACCATTGTTATGTCCCTGGGCGACATGGCTGTAGTTCAGAAAGGATTTCCTGCATACTCACTACATGGTGAGATGTAGTGGTGAGGAATTAATTAGTCCACACACTACTGAAATGTTTATCTTACCTGCTCTTTTCATCTAATTATGCTATATGAATGGAAAACTACATATTTTTTTTCTAATTTTTCTAAAAGCTGTTGCTACACCAGTCATTCATACTGAGGGCTTGACAGCAACTACTTGTGTGTGAAAATTGTTGGTACTGAGTGTTCAATCACCTCTGTTCCCTTTCGATCTCCTGTTTTGTTACTATTCATTATCCTGTGAACTTCATTTCCTCTGTGGCCTATCTGGGGCTAACACCAACATGCCAGTTACCTGACAGCAGAAAAAACTTTGATTCTTGCAGTGGCAGCCCTTTGATGAAAGAGCAACAGTACGTGGTGGGAGTTACAGAAACTCACATGGGAGCTGGGCTGTGGAGGATGAGAAGGGGCTGCCATGAAAAGATGTCTCTCATCTTGCATAGCTCATGAGTTTTATAGTGATTCATAGCTCTGCATAACACAAGACTTCAAAAAAGGCAATAGATGTCTATAGGATATTTCCTTGCTCCCCTCTGTGGAGTTGTTCAGACACAAGGGGAAGAGTAGTCAAATATCTTTGTCCACAGTGGGAAACTCATGGGGCTGATGCACCTCCCAAGGCAGGATTTTCCCCAATGCTTCTTTGTTGTTTAGGCCACAGCTCTATATATCATTAGATTGATGCTGAATTTTTCAAGTTGGCAGAACTTTTATACAGTACCCTCATACTATGTCAGAACAGCTTCATTCACACTGTTTGCTGGAGGCTGAAGAAGAAAATTATTTGTAACAACATGGGAATGATGAGGTAGACGAGTCTTTATACACAATAGTAAGACTTTATTTCAACACAGAACAGGGATCCAACACAGCAGTGAATAGGGAGAGAGGCTGTCAGTCCTCCTTTTGGCATTGTCCTAATCCTAATCCTGCACACAGTCTTTTTATGTAGTCTCTTCTGGTGTTCTCCATAATGCCAAAGCTTGCTTATTATTGCAAGACCTGCCAAGAATTTCCCAAATGCAAATTTCCCAAAGGAAAAATACTTTATGCCTTCAATAACTTAGAAAGAGCTGTTTAGTATGAGAATAAATAAAGGTTTAAATGAATGTACATGAAAATAAAAGGGGAAATATATGTCCTTAAATCCTTGTTTCCAAACAAAGAAAAAAAAAATCAAAACAAAAATCTCCTCTTTCTTATCAAAGATTTTATTTAGACTGGTTTTGCAATATTTCTTTTCCTCTTTTTAACAGTCTTGAACTATTCCAACACAACTTTAATTAGGATAACCTTTCATCTGTTTATGTTCTTCCAGTGACATTTGAGGATTGGCCTTCAGTGAGAGCTTTGGGTGATGTTTACACTGCCAGGCTTCAGAAACTTCTTCTGGACAAGCTGCCAGCAAACTATTACCCTTCTAAATGTCAATAAGCTAGACATCAATTGTCAGCTTGCATCATTTCTAAAAGTCTGCTCTTTCTGTAGATTAGATCAAAAGTCAGATGCACACACACACACACACACAAAACAGCATAAGATTTTGATCATGTATTAAGCATATTTATCCCTTGGGACTTGGGTGAAGAATGTTGTACTTGAAAGACTAACTTACTGTTGTACAGTTCTCAAAACCAGAATAAAGATTTATAGATCAGTTTTTAGAATATTGAGCAGAGGCCCTAATGGGTTTTGGGAATATAAAAGTACATTAAAGAGGGATGTCTACTGAGTGGAAAAATACAAAGCAGGAATTTTAAAGAAGCATCAGTACTAACACTGGTCTGTGTTGGGGGGCTGGGTGCATGGAGTGGAAGGAAGATAAGGCTGAAGTTGAGTACATATAATGTTGGAACCACGTGTTTTGTACATTAAAAATATTTGAGTTGAAGAAAATACACTATTCAATTTTCTCTGCCATGTGACCAACTTCTTCCTGTCTCATGTTGATGGTTTACCTTTTGCATCAGGTCTAGGACATCACTAATAATTACCAGCAAGGTCTCAAGCAATGTCTGGGAAGTATTTTTAATTATCTCGGTGTTACAGCGTTTCCCTCTTCTGGCACATCCAAATTTCTCTGGAGTGGTAGGAGATATATGCTCTTTTCAGTATGTTCCATGACAAAGGGAGCTTTTAACATAATCTCCTGCCTCTTCTTTACAGCAAAATACTTGAAGTCATGAAGTATTTTTGAGGATGAAAATATAAAAAGAATACAGTAAATGATATATATGAGTGAAAGATGCCTTAAAACATGGAAGAAATATTCCACAATGATTTTACTTTCCTTCATGTCTTTCTTGCTATGGTGGCCCATATTTTTGAATTATTGCCCCTGCAGAACAATGTAAATCCTTCAACAGGGCCATACTGGTAATGATCTGGCTGAGTTCTCTGGATCCAGACTGTAAAATCATTGATAGCCATTAAGCCAGCCACAACAAACGTTTCCAAAGAACTCCATTTGCTCTTGATACTGCTTCCTCTACAGAACATCTATGCCTAGCTTGGTGTATGGCTCTGCCCGCTTAGGGTCTGATGGAGAAAGCAAAGCTGACTGTGATAATCCTGGCATTACAGCCCCTACTGTCTCACACTTCTTTGCTGCTCCCTTTTCTGCTTGCACTTGATCTCCCCTGTGTGCTTTAACTGATGTTCATCTCAGACTTAAGGAAAGGCTTGCCCCAGGGACATATAAAGCATTAATAATTATGTTTTAAAGCTTTATACTTGAATCTATACATCAGTTACAAAAGTCCCTCATAAATCACCTCTCGATCACAGCACTTTACTTTGGCATATGTCTGGCAGACAAATTGATAAGCTTTTCTATTTCAAGCAAACCTCTAATATCCCTTTTTAGGCTTTCCTTCACTTTTACTTTGGCCTTTATCATAACTGTAGAGTTGCAGAGAAATGCATTATGCTAGCTCTATCCGGTAATAAAATAAGTGGAGAGAGATGGCGAGATCCATTTGGTGTCGACTCCATTTGCAGAGCTTGGCAGTCATTCATTTGTTAATTAAAGGCATACTATCGATGTGACATTACCAACCTGACCTATTACCAACCTTCTCTTTGTATTATACAGAGCTTTACCAACAGTAATGGATGTGAGATGTATGGAGGTAATTCTTTGCATTATATATCATCACGAATGTTGTTATTATAGGTAAGTGGTGCCACTGGTAGTAAAAATAGAGATTATCTGATGATCTTCATCTTATTAAGTAAAAAAAAAAAAAAAATCGTTAAAAAATCCATAATATTAGTTTTACTATTGGTTGCTTTTCCAATACTGACTTCTCTCTGCTGCTTTATACTTTTCCTGTTAATCTGTTGTAACTGGACAAGCCAAAGAGAATATGAAAACTGTCTACCTCTTCTGGTAACTGAAGAAAAGTACTGTTACAATGACATGGTGTGTTGCTTTAGTCATCTAAACCTTAGGCAGCAAGTTAAGACAGTGATTGAGGGTTCGCTGTATTCAAGGGATGAAGAGTGGGTGATTCCTCCCAGCTCTCCTAGACACTAAGTTTGGAAAGAAATGAAGTACACTCTGAAGATTCATTAGCATCTAGCCATTCATTACAGTGGAAGCATAGACATGTCACTTAGATGTTATGCTTAACTTACAGGTTTCTAAAGTTAGGTTAGGTGAATCCAATTCAAACCGCTTACTCAACTTACTTCTTTAACAACCTGAATAGCTTGTGTGAACTTAAGGGAAAACTTATCATTAACTTCCATGGGAGTGAAACCAGATTCAGATAGCAATACAATTATAGCATTGTGCTAATGATAATGTCTTGTGCTAATGATAATATCGATACATCATCAATGAAATTACTCAAGACATAAAATTGGCTGACAGTTGTTTCTGAGGATGGGTCTGTTCCTGATCTATAAATCTCTATTTCTTTTGGCGTTTGCTTATCAGGCAGCCTTCTGTTTAAAAGGGAAATGTTTCCACCTTAGATTTGGATTGGATCACCTCCACTGACAAGTATTATCAAACTGGCATAGCTGCCTACTGGGTATTGAGTGAATTTTTTTTTTCTGTAACTGAGTTATCTCTTTGTATGTTCTTAAGCACTTATAAGAAAAAAAGAGAAAAAAAAAAAAAAAAAAGGCCTGAGGCAGATCAAATAGAAAAAGATAGAAAGGATCAGAAAGGATGAAAGTGGGAAAAGGTTATTCCCTAATGCTTTCTGAAATGGCAGTCTTCAGTGCTGAATCAAAAGCGCTCTACAGTTATTATTATATATTTGCAATCAGAGCTGAGGAAACACCAATAAGGAGCTAGTCTCCCCTGTAGGAGTCATTCTACACCCCAAAACAAAAACCTATTTCTTAAACGACACCTGTTTTATGAATTAGGAATTTTCAGCTCTTCTGCATCCATCTTGCGTTTTTCTGTCTTAGCTTGTCTATTGCTATGGTATGCACAGGCTGGCACAATACTGAATGGAGTCATATTGCACAAATAGCTGGGTTGATTTGATATTGTTCTAGCATAGCAAGGTATTTCTGAACATGTATAAAACTCCATTTAGACTTGACTTATTTTTCAGAATATCTCCTCCTAGGTGTTGTGTATTCATTATCTATCATTCTGGATTATAGATTCAAGATCATAGAGTCTTTTGAAACAGCTTTCTTCAGAAAAGAGTAACATTTCATTGACCAAAAACAAACAAACAAACCAAAAACAAAACAAAACAGAAAAAAACACCCCCCCAAACAAAACAAAAACAACACTTTTTTTTCTTAGTTTCTGGAGATTCCATATTAATTAATACCTTTTGCAAGTCACTAATCATCCATTTATTTTAGAAATACATTTAATTACATAATGTATTCAGAACTCTTCACATCTGTCCTTTTGGCTTGTTCCGAATTTTCTGCTGTTCTTGCCCATTCCTTATGTAAGTCACAGATGTTGTACTGCAGCATTTGATTTATTTTCTTTTTTGCCTTTTTTGACTCAAGAAAGCAAAGATGAATCATAGAATCATAGA